>JAODYD010000033.1:208691-271929 GCA_026262445.1 Bipolaris bicolor | reverse complement strand
GGCGACCCTACCACTACCACTACCTAGGTCCGTGCGACCCTACTATACCTCTACCCTACTACTAAGTAGAGAGTATACAACTGTGTTAATAAGCTGTGATTGTAAGGGGCTGCGCTCCGGGGAGCAATCGCGAGGTATACAAGAGGTTGTATTCGATGAAGAGCTATCTACTTCTACTTTCGTGATGTTTATTTACTTATCGGAGAAAGGTTATACCGAAGCGTCTAAGCGCGTTGTCCGAGCGCTGCTCTGATGGTAAGCAGAATCCGGCTGCTCAGGGTAACACCCGGATTCTACGCTCGTCGTCTGAACGTAGTTCGGATGGCGTGCGTGCAGCTTGAACCGAGATTCCATCGAGGAGCTTATTCAAAGGGCGTTCAGCCCGTTACAGTGATAAAAGTATCTAATTGGATAATAATCTACCCTACCTCTACTACTACCTATTTACCACCGTAGCTGTAACGCCCGTAGCGCCGTTTACTACGTACCCTCTTCGTAGACGTTATACTACTATTATAGCTACTACCCTCTATCTTAGCGATCTAATTAGCTATCTAGCTAATTATCTAGGACCCCTCTAGATATACGTAGCGCCTCTTATAAGTTTTTTCCTTTATTACTTTATTAATTATAGCTTTAAAGTAATTAAGTTTCTTATATAACGTACCTTACGGGTTCGTGTCTCACTGTTACGACCCGCCTCAGAATGTGGAAGACATTTCGCCGTTGAATCTATTTAACGAGTAATCTGCGAGAAGGCAGAATAACCGCAGGATACAGAGACACTCATTTAGGACTAGTGTGTCACGTGATCTGCACGATGCTTAGTGATTAGTATGTCTTGGCACTACTGAGCAACTAAGCACTCTGCATATCAACCTGCAAGCTGCTTAGTAATTAGTATACCTTAGCACTACTAAGCAACTAAGCATATTACATAAAGCTCTAGTATATAGCATTAGGTATTAAGCCCTTATAGCTTAATGTGTTTAACTTAAGTTCTAAGTATAAGTATAATATACAGAGTTATTCTACTTACCTAAGTTACTATCCTATTACACACTACCGCTCTATCTACAAAAACTAACTAATAAGAAGCTTAACACTAGGAGTCTTATATTACTCCTACTTGAGCTATACTCTTAACACTTTAAATACCCTTATAATAAGTAGCGATATTATAATAGACACCCTAGCCGCTTTCTAGACTAAAGGAACTATAATTAATGCCTATAAGCCTAACCTTTACTATAGTAATCATAATAAGCTTAAAGCTTAGCTCCTCTAGGTTAACTATTACTTCTACTTAGCTAGAGATAAGATTAAAGACAACGATAAGGTTATCTTAGCTACTACGTACCTTTAAGGTAACGCAGAAAAATAGGCTAACCTAATTATTAAACGTTATATAGATAACTCTATTACTAACGCTAATAATACCGCCCTAGTTAAAGACTAGGATACTTTTAAGGCTAAGATACAATAAAACTTCTTACCCTTTAAGAAATCCCTAATCGCGGAATAAAAGATCTAGACCTTACGCTAAACTAGGTCTATAGCTAACTATATAACCTAGTTCTAGTAGTATACTATAAATATTAAATAAAATAGTAAAGCTCTTATACGTATATACTACTAGGGCCTAAAGCCTATAGTGCGTAGAGAACTTATAAGAAGTAAAGCTATAATTACTAACTTTAATAAACTTATAGAAGAAGCTATTAGGCTTAATAACGAACTCTATAAGCTTATACTAGAAGAATAACTATTTAATTAGAGAACGCGCAATAATAATAATAGAAACGATTAGCCTTAATAATAATACTACTAACGTTTATAGCCTAATTAGAGATAATAAAGAAGCTATTAGCCTAGAATACCTAGTATATACGCAACTAATAGATACGAACCTATATACTTTAATAACCTTAATAAAGAAAAAGAACCTAGTAAGCTCTATTATAGGAAAGATAAGAATAAGAATAATAATAAGAAGAAAATTAACTACTACGTATATAGTAAAGAAGGCTATATAGTACGTAACTACCTAAGTAAGAATAAGGTTAAATAATAGCTTAACGTCCTATATTAAAAATTAGAACTAGATAATAATAAGTTATAGAATATTATTACCTAACTAAAGATTAGATACTACCCTAATAATATAGAAGTTATTAGTAGATTAGAAGACCTAATCTTAACTACGTTAGAGGATATATCTAAAGCTAAACTAGTTAGTAATAAGAAATATAAGACGCTAAAAGAAGAGAGATAACCTCTCGCGTCTAAATACGAAAAGATAGTACAATTCTAGGAAAGAAACTAACTATCTACGCCTTATATAGAAAGATAAAATAGCGCGATACTAGAATTACTCTAGTTATACCTCTAAAATAACCTAATTAAGGTAGTAGCGCAAATTAATACGCTTACTTAATTACTTAAATAACTAAAGAAAGCCTATAACTATAAAGGTAATAGTAGTAAGACGTTACTTAATATATACTAAACGCTATAGTATCTATAATTAGATATTAACTTCTATAAGATTAAGATAACTTAATAACTACTAACGTATATATATATTATAGCTAATATTAAGAGACTAGAATAGAGACTTATACTCTAATAGATATAATAAGTAAAGTAAAACTAAGAATAGGATAATTCTAATAAACCTATATAGTACTAGTATAACGTAAGGAATAAAAATTACGCGAAGATATTATAGACTACGTGCACGTATAACTACTACCCTACTTACTACTCTAATAAAAGAGAAGCTAGATAGAGTCTATAGTATACTAAGAGTATACCTAAGTATAAATAGCTATAGTATAAATATAAGAATAATAGCTACCTATTATATTTATAAGATAAGTAAGAAAAGGCGTACTTTTATAGTAGAATAGACTACTAAAGTATTATCTAGATATAAATAATATATAAAGTATAGTACCTAGATAGCTCTTTAAAAGAATATAGAGAAGACTAGTAGTATATATACTTTAGTAAAGAATATAAGAAGTATATAGTAGCTAAAGACTACTATAGATACTAATAAAAGTAGTCTTTTTTAGGCTAACATTAGAGCTATAAGGCCCCCCTAGAGAAATTAACGTACTAGAACCCTTAGAACTTATTAAGCTACTAGTAAAGCTTAATAAAAAATAGATATAGGTACTAGTAGATTTAAGATTATAGGTAAATTATATTTTAGCGTACGTAGTAGCCTAAGCTAAACTTAAAGTATAATAGAAATAATAGCCTTACTTACTATACGTAGCTAATAGTAAACTAATACTAAAAGAAAGTAATATTATATATAAGGTTAGATAAATAATACTTAGTATCTAAGAATATATAGAAGAGATTAACCTAGACGTTATTAGACTAGCTATCTATAATATTATCTTAGAACTCTTATAGCTTAGGAAATATAACCTATAGATTAACTAGAAGATAAAAGTATTTTAATTTAAGTACTATAGAATAGACGTACCTATAAGCTAGCTTATATATTAGTAGAGTTTAATAGTAGATAAGAGTAATATTACTAAGTAGTATAATAATACTAAGAAGAAGGTATACTTAAATAGTAGTTCCCTTAATAGAAAGCTATACTCTGTAGATACTAGAACTAGCCTAATAGATTAAGAAGTAAGAGAAAGAGAGAACAGCGTAACTTTAGAATACCCTAATAAATACTAAGAATTTAAATATCTATTTTAAAAAGTAGTAGATAAAACTATATTACTAGAATATAAGCTTTAGAACTATAAGATAGTCCTCTAGAAAAGAAAGACACTAACTTTTAGGCCTATATATTAACTATTAGAAAGAGAGCTTAAGGTACTAAGAGAGTATATTAATAAGAGCCTAGCTAAGAGATATATATAACTATTAAAGTTGCTAGTAGGATATCTAATTATATTTGTACTAAAGAAGAATAGTATAAATAAGCTATATATTAACTACTAGAAACTTAATAATATTATAATTAAGAATTAATACTTACTACCTAATATTATAGAGCTTAGGGATTAGTTATCTTATATAAAGATCTTTATAGTACTAGATCTCTAAGATAGATACTACTTTATTAGAATAAAAAAAAGTAAAGAATAGAAAATAGTATTTAGAACTTAATATAGATATTATAAGTATCTAGTTATACTATTTAAGCTTATGAACGCCCTAGTAACGTTCTAAGAACTTATTAATAACGTACTTAGGCTATACCTAGATATATTTGTTATAGCCTACCTAGATAATATCCTTATCTATTTAGAAAACGAGAAAGATTATATTAAATATATAAAAATAGTACTTAAGGCTTTAAATAAATATAGCCTTAGACTTAAGCTTAAGAAGTATAAATTTTATAAGACTAAGATTAACTTCTTAGGCTATATAGTAGGAGTTAATAGAGTATAAATAAGCAAAGAAAAGATCTAAGTTATTAAAGATTAGCTAATACTAACTATAGTTATAGAAATCTAATTATTCTTAGGATTTATAAACTTTAACTAATAGTTTATTAAGGACTTTTCTAAGATTACTATACTAATAATATAACTTACACGTAAGGATACGCTATTTATATAGAATAAGAAGGTAGAGAAAGCCTTTAATAAACTTAAAATAGTATATATTATACTACTATACTTTAAGATATTTATATTAGGTATACTAATAAAGATTAAGACTAACGCGTTAGACCTAGCCCTAGAAGGCTATGCTAGTATACTTACTAATAATAAATAGTATCTAGTAGTATACTACTTAAAGAAGTTCTTAAGACCTAAGGAACGATATAATATATATAATAAAGAACTACTAGCTATTATAGTATATCTATAGTACTAGAGAGTATATATAGAAAGCTATTTAGAACTTATAATCTATATAGACTATAAGAATCTAGTATACTTTATAATAATAAAGATACTTAACTAAAGATAGATAAGATAAGCTAAACTATTAGAATAATATAAGTTTAAAATTATTTATACACTAGAAAAGGAAAATAGAAAAGCTAACACTCTTAGCTAATAATATAATATTATAGAGACTAAGATAATAGTTAATAAACTTATACTTAAGACTAATAAAGATAGATCTCTAGAACTTATATATAAACTTAATATTATTATAAAAATTAAGAATAATATACCTAAAGAAGTATAATAAACTATTATTAAAGAATATTATAACGATCCTATATATAGACACCTAGGAATTACTAGAATAATAGAACTAATCTAGCGTAATTATTAGTTTAAGAGAATAAAAAATAAAATTATAGCTTATATTACTAAATATACAGAATACTAAAAGAATAAGTATAGTATATATATACTTTATAGAGAAATATAAGCTCTAGAGCTACTATAAGAACTATAGATAGATATCTCTATAGATTTTGTTATAAGACTACTACTATTAATAGACCTAGTTACTAAAGTAATATATAATATAATACTAGTTATAATTAATAGATTTACTAAATACGCTAAATTTATACTATTTTAAAAGAACTATAATATAGTAAAACTTATATATATTATTAAGGATATAGTAATTAGATAATATAGTATACTAAGATTAATTATTAGCAATAGAAATAAACTCTTTACTTTAAATTTCTAAAAGACTCTTATAGCTAAAATTAGTATCTAATAGAAACTATTAATAGCTTACTATCTATAAACTAATAGATAAATAGAACGTATAAATTAGAAAATAAAGACCTACCTTAGAATCTACGCTAATTAATAATAAGATAATTAGATATAGCTACTATCTATAGTATAACTAGTATATAATAATAAGCTATTAGAGTCTATAAAGTAAACACTATTCTTTATAAACTATAGATAATATCTAAATCTCTTTACTTAAATATATCTAAGCCTAAAGATAGAAGTAGTAATTATAATAGTAGAATAATTAAAGAAAATCTATAAAAATCTATAAACATTACTTAAATAGATCTAATACTAAAGTATTTCTTACTAAAATAAGAAAAGAAAAATAGTATCTTAGCTAAAGAAGAGGGATAGAGTATATTTACTTACGAAGAATCTTTATACTAAATAACTTAGTAAAGAATTAGACTACGTTAAGGTTAGACTATTTTTAATTTTAAAGTAAGATAGATCTATTACTTATATACTTAACTTACTAACTAACGTAAAGATATACCTAAGATTCTATATATAACTATTAGAACTAGTAAACCTTAAAATACTATTATAGAAAATATTCTATTATAAACCTAAAGAAGAAGATAAATTTAAAGTTAAAAGAATTATCTCCTACTAAACTAAAAATAATAAAATTAAATACCTAGTTAAATAGTTAAAATACCCTAATAGCGAGAATATATAGGAACTAGAATCTAACCTATCTAACTATAAATAAAAACTCTAAAAATATTAATAATAATAGTAGGATTTAAACTAACTATAAAAGAAAATAGTAGCCTTATAATGTTCTTAGTTAATAAGTTAACTAAGAAAATTATAAGGTCTAATAGAATAATAAATAAAATATAATATATACTAAAGAAAAACTATACTACGCATCTTAACTACTAAAGATAGGCACGTTACTACTAGAACTAGAAGTAACTAAGCTTAAATTAAGAGGCTCTTAATGATCTAGAGATAAATCTATAAAGGTACTCTAAGTACTAAGAGATAAGTTAATTAATAGATTAGAACTATTAAACTCTAGAACGCCTTCCTACTCTAACTCTTCTAGCTCGCGACTCTCTATAGTAATCGCCTTCTTAGCTTACTTCTCTAATAAATTTATCTATAGCTATAACTACTACTTCTAAGTATAATATATTTATAACTCTGCTAGAGCTATCTTATACGCTCTTATTATAGTATTCTATACTTTATGACTCTCTTTAATATAAGCCTTTAACTTTTTCTTTTTAGTAGTAAGACGCTTAAACTTTAACTTAGTAACTTAGACGTTATATTACTAACTATAATAAAGATACTTACTATACTTTCTAGAATAGATATATACTTTATATACTTACTTAATCTTTTTATAAGTAGAATATTTCTAAACTATAATTTTTCTAAAGGAATTAATAAACTTAGTAAGGTTCTAATAATAGATAGTACTAGATAAAGATTATTATTTAGGTATAGTAAAGAAACTAAGTAGACAACGAGACCCTATAATATAGGGCAAGCCTAGTTATAGCACGCTACTATACTAAACCCTAATTAAGCTAGCGTAATAAATACTATACCTTTAGAACGTAGTACTTATTAGACTAAACCTATTATAGATAGAAGTACCTATTTCTAAGTGTTCCTAGAAAACTAAGCGTTCTTAGGAACCTAGTAATTTTAAGAATAAAATATTTATAGAAACTATACGCTTCTAAAAATATAGCGCTTATATAAACGCTATGTTAATAGTAATAACTTACTTTTATTAATACTTTATTTATAGTAACTATAAAATTATAGTAGTACGCCTTTTCTAAAAAGAAATCTAGGCTATATATTATCTTAAGAACGAGTTATAAGAGAAGGAGAATAGTATTATAACCTATCTTAGAATATAGAAGATATTTTACTATTAAATCTATTTAATAAGTAATCTATAAGAAGGTAGAATAACTATAGAATATAGAGATACTTATTTAGAACTAGTATGTTACGTAATCTGTATGATGCTTAGTAATTAGTATATCTTAGCACTACTAAGTAACTAAGCACTCTATATATTAACTTATAAGCTACTTAGTAATTAGTATACCTTAGTACTACTAAGTAACTAAGTATATTATATAAAGCTCTAGTATATAGCATTAGGTATTAAGCCCTTATAGCTTAATATATTTAACTTAAGTTCTAAGTATAAGTATAATATATAGAGTTATTTTACTTACCTAAGTTACTATTTTATTATATACTACTACTCTATCTATAAAAACTAACTAATAAGAAGCTTAACACTAGAAGTCTTATATTACTTCTACTTAAGCTATACTCTTAATACTCACACGGGTTTATATTATAGTTTTACTAAGACCCTACTAAAACTACTACATTATAGCTTAAAATAGCCTAACCTTAGCTAGTTTAATAGAAAAAAATATAAAATATTATTTAGAGTCTACTTCTACTATATTTTTATATATTCGCGTATTATACTAAGTCTTATTATACTATCTACACTACTATTAAGATAGTTTACCTACTTTAGCGCGCTTTTACTTCTTTAACTTCTTTCTATTACTACGTACTCTAAAGTCCTAGAAAGTAGTAAAGCGTATTTTATTTTTAACTATTAAGATTCTCTCTATCTAAATCTACTTTCTTTTATATAATTTTTATTATATAGTAGTTATTTAGCTACTTTAAGCTTACTAATTAATTTTTATACTAATACTAGCTTATACGTAATAATAGCTACTCTCTTTAAGACTTTCTTAGAAGCTTCTACTATAGATATTAGTAAGCTATCTAGGTACCTCTAAATTCTATACTTTACTAGCGTTAATTATAACTCTATTTTAAGAGTATTCTTTAGAGTTTATAATAGCTAGAGCTAAGTATTAATAGATAGAGATAATAGAGTACGTAACTAGATATTAAAAGTAGATATAACCTATTTTAGGTTAAATAGAACTAGTTTAGCGCTTTAAAACCCTTCTTAGATATTACTAGCTAAAAATAATACGTTAAAAGCCTACTTTAAGAAAGATAGAAATTTTTATTTAGTAATATATTTAATATAAGTATATATAAGTAATTTAACTTAGTACTTATAAGCTTACTTTAAAAGAGTAAAATAGCCTATATTAAGTAGCTATAAGAGATAAAATAAGTATAGAAGTATATAAAGAGTAATAACATTAGTATCTTTATAGTTTTTTTTAAATCTAATAAGTTATAGCTTTTATAGCTATTAATAAATAGTAGATAGTAGATATCTACTATCTTTTTCTTTATATACTTATTAAAGTACTTTAGCTATAGAAAACTAAGATTATTAGTTATTTAGCTATTTTTAAAGACTCTAATAATCTAGTTCTAGAGTATATTACTATTTATATACTAGCTTAAGAGATAGTAGTACGTTTTAAGTATAATAAAGAGTAGAATTACTTACTTAATTATATTAATTACTAGAACCTAGATTACTAAGGCTTTCTTTAGAGTACTTAGGGCTATTTTAGCTCTTTTTACGCTCTCTTTATTATATTTTACTTTATAAAGTATATATAAGCTCTATAAGTACTATCTAAGCTAAGTAGCTATTTATCTAAGTAGAATATAAACTATTTACTATTATATATAATTCTTTCTCTTTATCTATACTATATACTATCTAAATATTATATATTAATATCTTAGATAACTATAACTTACTCTCTATTACTAGACTAGATAGTTTTTAGCTATTTATGTCTCTCTAAAGCTATAATAACTACTCTAGAGATAATCTAGTCTATTATAAATTCTATCTTATTAAAGTTATATATATTATTATTTTAGATACTATACTTAGCTTTTATATTAGCTACTAGGCTAAACTAGTCTTAAATAGCCTTAGAATTCTTATAGAGTGCTCTCTTATAGTTATACTTATAATTAAACTTTACTTTAAGCTTAGAGTAGCGCTTAATAAATATACTTAACTTATTTTAGCTAATCTAGCCTAAATTATACTTAGTATATAAGAAATTAGCTATATTTACTATATTTATAAGCCTAAAAAGAAATCTACGTTAATTAAGATTAAGTATATACTTTATAACGTAGTTTATAAGTAAGTCGCTTATCTAAGCGAGTTACTTACTCTCTACTAGCGTATTAACGTTAATATATTATTATAGTATTTTATTATAGTTAATAAACTATTATAATATACTAAATTAATTATTAGAATTACTACTATTACTTATACTATCTACTTTAACTACGTAGGTATAAGCGTTATATTTAGTCTACTTATAACGCCTATACTACTACTCTCCTTATACTCTCTTTAACGTACTCTTACTATTACTATAACTACTACTTACTTATTTAGCTAATACTTTTTATACTTTACTTATAGTAAGAGTCTTTTCTATCTATATATATTACTACTTAACGTAGTTTATAAGCGAGCTAATTACCTAAGCGAGCTAATTATACTTTACTAGCGCGTTAATGTTAATATATTATTATAGTCTTTTATTATAGTTAATAAACTATTACTATATACTATATTAATTATTAGAATTGCTACTATTACTTATACTATCTATCTTAACTATATAGGTACGAGCGTTGTGCCTAGTCTACTTATAACGCCTATACTACCTCTCTTCTCGCACTCTCTTTAACGTACTTTTACTCTTGCTATAGCTACTATCTATCTATTTAGCTAGTACTTCTTATACTTTACTAATAGTAAGAGTCTCTTCTATCTATACGTATTGCCGCTTATAGCTTTTACACTTATTTACTACGTCTAGAGTCTCTTAAAAGGTAGCTACTTTCTCTCTTATAAGTATTATCTTATATACTATTTACTAAGCTCTTTTACTTAACTACTTAACCTTCTTATCTAAAGAACTTATAGAAGACCTAGGGTAGTTTCTTACTTTCTATTAAATTAGAGTACTTTAAGCCTTAATTTTACGCGCGTTGCGCGGTATCTACGCCTTCTAGGTAGCTAGCTATTATAGTAATTATTTTAACGTCTGCACTACTATATTAAGCTTTAATAGTATAGCTTATAAGTTATATAGGACGAGCCTAGCGCCTCTAAAGCTAGCTTAGATATTCTCCTTTGTAATAGACTGCTTAAAAGTAGTCTTAAAGGCTAGTAGAAAGGTCTTCTTACTAATATAGTAGGTATAGTTATGTGCTAAGCCTAAAATAGCGTTGTTATACTTACGCTTTAATGGTAAGAAGTAGGCGACGTTAAGAGGCTGTAATAGATAAGATAAGTACGTAGATATATAGAGAAGAATAATATTCTTCTCTTTATAAAGATCTTAAAATTTAATAGAGTAGTAGCTCTTATAGCTATTAATAATTAGTAGTTAATATCTATCTATAGTATAGCTTTTTATATAGGTATTAAAGTACTCTAACTAGGTAAGAGTAAGCTAGTTATTTATCTAGCTATTAGGACTAACTTTAAGTACCTAGTTAGTAGGTAGGTTCTTAAACTAGACGTTAATAAGTACCTTACCTGCAAAGATAACAAAGGGTAGTAGCTAGCGACCTAACGTACCTACGTCTTAGATTATAGTAACTTACTTATAGTTACTTAGCTATATCTGCTTCTTTTTACTATATCCTTCTAAGCTTATAATAACTAACTATAATAAAATCTTGCCTATTATAAAGCTAGTTTTATTAAAGTTATAGATATTATCGTCTATAATACCCTACTTCTACTTTATTATCTTAACTAGATTAAACTAGCGCTAGATAGCTGCTAGATCTTTGTAGGTAGCTTGCTAGTAATTATATAGACGGCTTTAGCGCATACGGAGCTTAAGGGTTCTCTTAATAAAGTTATTAACCTAGTTCTTACTAATAGGGTTACTCTTCTGCTTATATAATAGTTTATTAGCTATTACTTAAACGTTAGCCTTTATAGGCACAAATCCTTACGTAGACTTCTTAAGAATACGCCTAACTATAGCCTTCTTTTCTAGCTTATTTAGGCGCTTTAAGTTCGCTTTATAGTCGCGTTAAGGGCGTATTCTAGTACGTTAGGTAGATAGAGTACTTTAAGGTACGTTATAGATAGAGGTAGTACGTCTTTAGCTTTAAACACGTTATGATTAGATATTAGAAAGAGTAAGTTAAAGATCTAATTTAAGATAAGTTAATTAATAATTACGTTGTTAAGATATAACGCGTTGTAGTGTTAACGTTAACGCGCTAGTAGGGTGTAATTAGCTCGCTTAGGTAATTAGCTTGCTTATAAACTACGTTATAGCTTTTATAATTATTTACTATATCTAGAGCCTCTTAAAGAGTAGCTACTTCTACTCTTATAAGTATTATCTTATATACTATTTACTAAGCCTCTTTACTTAGCTATATAACTTTTTTATTAAGAGAACTTATAAAAGATCTAAGATAGTTTTTTACTCTTTATTAAATAAGAGTACTTTAAGCCTTAACCTCGCGCGCGTTACGTGGCGTCTATACTTTCTAGATAGTTATCTATTATAATAACTATTTTAGTATCTATACTACTATATTAAGCTTTAATAGTATAGTCTATAGATTATATAGAACTAGACTAGTACCTCTAAAGCTAGCTTAGATATTCTCCTTTATAATAGACTACTTAAAAGTAGTTTTAAAGACTAGTAGAAAGGTTTTCTTACTAATATAGTAAGTATAGTTACGTACTAAGCCTAAAATAGTATTACTATACTTATGCTTTAATAGTAAAAAGTAGGTAACGTTAAGAGGTTATAATAGATAAGATAAGTATATAAGTATATAGAGAAGGATAATATTCTTCTTCTTATAAAGATTTTAGAATTTAACTAAGTAGTAGCTTTTATAACTATTAATAATAAGTAGTTAATACCTACTTATAGTAGAGCTCTTTATATAGATATTAAAGTACTCTAATTAGATAAGACTAAGCTAGTTATTTATTTAGCTATTAGAACTAACTTTAAGAACCTAGTTAGTAGGTAAATTTTTAAACTAGACGTTAATAAGTATTTTACCTATAAAAATAATAAAGAGTAGTATCTAGTAATCTAACGCGCTTACGCTTTAGATTATAGTAACCTACTTATAGTTACTTAGCTATATCTACTTCTTTTTTCTATATCTTTCTAATACTATAATAACTAACTATAATAAAATCTTATCTATTATAAAGCTAGTTTTATTAAGGTTATAGATATTGTTGTCTATAATACCCTACTTCTACTTTATTACCTAGACTAAGTTAAACTAGTATTAAATAGCTACTAGGTTCTTATAAGTAGCTTACTAGTAATTATAGAGATAGCTTTAGCGCGTATAGAGCTTAAGAGTACGCTTAATAAAGTTATTAACCTAGTTTTTACTAATAAAGTTACTCTCTTACTTATATAGTAGTTTATTAGCTATTATATAAACGTTAGGCTTTATAGGTATAAATCCTTATAAAGACTCTTTAAGAATATAATTAACTATAGCCTTCTCTTCTAGTTTATTTAAGCGCTTTAAATTTAGTTTATAGTTACGTTAAGAGCGCTTTCTAGCGCGTTAGTTAGATATAGTTCTTTAAAGTACTTTATAGATAGAGGTAGTATGTCTTTAGCTTTAAATATATCGCGATTAAATATTAAAAAGAGTAAGCTAAAGGTTTAACTTAAAGTAAGTTAATTAGTAATTACGTTATTAAGATATAACGTATTATAGTATTAACGTTAATACGCTAGTAGAGAGTAAGTAACTCGCTTAGGTAAGCGACTCGCTTATAAACTACGTTAACTATTATATTTTAAAGCTTAGTTAGATTTATTATTCTAGACTTATAATTAATCTATTAAAGTTATTTTTTATATTAATAGCTAGATATATAATAATAGCTATTAAGGATAGGTATAGTATATTAAACTAAGAGATTAATAACTTATTTAAGAGCTTAAAAAGTAAGCTATATTTAATATTTATTAAAAGACTATAAGTATTATAATTATTATAATATTAAAGAGTAGTAAATATTTTAGTTAAGTCTAAGTAAAACTATAATATAAATCTATATAAGATAGAAAACTATAAATTATATTATTAGTTCTATATTATAAGCTATTTACTAAGCTCTCTTACTTAACTACTTTTTCTACTTCTAGATAGAAGTTATAAAAGATCTATACTATATTTATATATAGTTTTAAATTAGTATAGTCTATGTCTCTATCTTATATATATTCTATAGTTAAGCTAGTAAATAAGTAAAGATTAGGTTATAGTTAAGTTACTAAGACTTTAGGTTAAGTTATAGTTAGGTTACTAAGAGTTTACGTAGTATTAGATTAGCTATTTAGTTTTTTATAATATTATACTATATTTATTATAAATAGTTAATTTAAAGAATAATATCTATATTATTATAAAAGCTATTTATATTACTAGCTACTACTAAATTTTAAATTAGAAATTTACCTTTTTACTATAGTATTTATAAAGTTATTACTTAGTAAGATAAGAGATTTTTATTTAAATTATAATTCTCTTAGTATAGATAGCGTTTATATAATAGTTTATAAAGATTAGATTTAACTTAACTATTTTAAAAATTTATAATAAATACTTTAAAAATAATTTATAAAAAATACTTTATATATCTCTTAAAAAGTAAGTAGAGCCTATCTTTAAAAATATAATTTAGCTTTTATTTTTTTAAAAACTTTATATATAAAGTATAAAAATAGTAGTTTTAGTATTAATAAATCTTCTATACTCTACTACTTATAGATTTTATATAGTATAATAGCTATTATTTATTTCTTAAGTACTATAATATTATACTATAATAACTTACTACTAGCTTCTTAGTATTACTTTTTATAAGAATAATTTACTAAAGATTTTACTAAAGCTTTATATATAAACTTTTAAGCTAAAAGCTTTTTTTATATTTAGTATCTTTTATAAACTTATAGATAGTCTACTTAATATATATAATATTATAAAGTTAAATAAAATTATATATAGTAGTTAAGTAAAGTAGTAGTAGATTAGATAGATTATAAATTAGATTAAGTAGTAGTTAGTTAAAGAGTTTTATAATTTTTAAAAAGGTCTAAGCTCTAGGCTATAAGATAAAGAAAATTTAAGTTTAGTAAGATCTTCTACTAGTAACTTTTATAACTAATCTATACTATAATAAAAAACTATAATATTCTATAGCTATATATAACTTAGTTTACTAAATTTAATAGTACTATCTATATCTATATTCTATTTCTAAAATACTACTATATCTTAATTTTAAAACTAAGTACTAATGTTAGTACTAGTAGCTTAGTATAATATAAAGTCTAAAGTAATCTATATATATTTTATAGAACTTTGTTTAACTCTTTCTAGATAAAACTATAATTATAAACTATAATATTATATTTTTTAATATCTCTTTATAATATATTATATTACTAAGTAAACTAGATTAGTTAGTAGATTACTCTTCTAAACTTAATCTAAAATTCTATAAAATTAAGCTATAAAAACGTAATAATTAGATAAAAATAAAAAAAAAATTTTATTATTAAACTTTATATAAAGTCTAAGTATAGTCTTAAATATAGTACTTTATGTACGTTAGTAGCGCGCGCTAACGTTACTAACTACGCTTACTCTACTTACTCTCTATAAATACTCTTTCTATCTCTATAGTAAGCTACTAAGCTAATAAAACTTAAAATACTTTACTAGAAGTAATATATTAACGCTACTAATCTTACTTTTATTACTAACCTTAGTTTTCTTTATATAGGCTCTTATTTTTTTTTATAAGTATTATTACTAATTATATTATAAGCTAAGCGCTTTTAGTAGGCTAGTATATTATAATAGTTTTTAGACTCTTTATAATAGCTAAGCCCTCTACGTAACTAATATCTAAATAGGATCTATCGCAGCGAGTACTTAATAGCTTACTAAGCTATTTAGTATCTAGCTCTAGCTTATTTAGCTACTAACTTAAGAGCTAACTAACGTTTATTTTTTAGCTTTTATAGTTATAAGCCTAGCTTCCTAAAAATGTAAAAGATTCTCCCTACGTATTTTATTAAGCTAGATAAAGCTACTCTTTAACTCTACTTTAAATCTTTAAATCTATTAAACTCTTACTTAGAAATCTTCTTCTTTTATCTCTTAAACTTTTTAAGCTTAACTATATTAGAAGCTATCTTAATAGAAAGCTAAAAGCTTTATATATAAAATAACTAGTATCTCTAGTTTATTTAGCTTAAGACTTACGTATTAAGCTTAAGTATATAGTCTAAAATTAAACTAATAGTATAGCTCTTTTCTACTAAAAACTTTAATCTTTACGCCTAAAATAAAAAGTTTAGAAAAACTAATAATAAGACTATTCTAGAACTACTAGAAGATCTAGAGAAGTTTTAGTAATATATAGTAATTCTCTAAAGCGTAAAGCTCTAAAAAGCTATTTAAGATACTAAGAATTCTAAAATAAAAAAACTCTATACTTAAGTATAAAATACTATAGCTACTAAGCTTCTTACTATAGCTATACTTAAGTAGAGTAACTCTAGTAAAACTTTATTAAAGAAACTTCTAAGAATACTCTACTAAGATTACGCTCTAATAGAGGTAGTAATTAAAAACTAAGTTTAAAGAGAATATAGAGTAATACTAGGTAAAGCTTATCTAGTATTAATAACCTTAATAAACTAGTACTATAAGTAGAGCTTAGTATTTCTTAAAGCCTAAGAGTATAAGCTTCTAGAAGTATCTAAAGATATTACTATTAAAGATTTCTTTAAAGTAATATAGTTTATAAGCGAGCTAATTATCTAAGCGAGCTAATTATACTCTACTAGTGCGTTAACGTTAATACTATAACGCGTTATATCTTAATAACGTAATTATTAATTAACTTATCCTAAATTAAATCTTTAACTTACTTTTTCTAATATCTAATTATAACGTATTTAAAGCTAAAGACGTGCTACCTCTATCTATAATGTGCCTTAAAGTACTCTATTTACTTAACGTACTAAAATACGCTCTTAATATAACTATAAAGTAAACTTAAAGTGCCTAAATAAGCTAGAAGAGAAGGCTATAGTTAGGTATATTCTTAAGAAGTCTACGTGAGGATTTATACCTATAAAGGCTAACGTTTAAGTAATAGCTAATAAACTATTATATAAGTAGAAAGGTAACCTTATTAGTAAGAACTAAGTTAATAACTTTATTAAGAGAACCCTAAAGCTCTATACGCGCTAGAGCCGTCTATATAATTACTAGTAAGCTACCTACAAAGATCTAGCAGCTATCTAGCGCTAGTTTAATCTAATTAAGATAATAAAGTAGAAGTAGAGTATTATAGATAATAATATTTATAACTTTAATAAAACTAGCTTTATAATAAATAAGATTTTATTATAGTTAGTTATTATAAGCTTAGAAGAATATAGTAAAAAGAAGTAGATATAGCTAGATAACTATAAGTAGGTTACTATAATCTAAAGTATAGGCGCGTTAGGTCGCTAGCTACTACTCTTTATTATCTTTATAAGTAAGATACTTATTAATATCTAGTTTAAGAACCTACCTACTAACTAGGTACTTAAAGTTAGTTCTAATAGCTAGACGAATAACTAGCTTACTTTTACTTAGTTAGAGTACTTTAATACCTATATAAAGAGATATACTATAGATAGATATTAACTACTTATTATTAATAGCTATAAGAGCTACTACTTAGTTAATTTTTAAAATCTTTATAAGGAAAAGAATATTATTCTTCTCTATATACCTATGTACTTATCTTATCTATTATAACTTTTTAATATTACTTACTTCGCGCTATTAAAGCGTAAGTATAGTAACGTAGTTTTAGCCTTAGTACGTAACTATACCTACTATATTAGTAAAGAGATCTTTCTACTAGCCTTTAAGGCTGCTTTTAAGTAGTCTATTATAAAATAGAATATCTAAGCTAGCTTTAGAGGCGCTAGGCTTATTCTATATAATCTATAGGCTATACTATTAAAGCTTAATATAGTAGTATAGACGCTAAAATAATTACTATAATAGCTAGCTACCTAGAAGGCGTAGATACCGCGTAACGCGCGCGAAATTAAAGCTTAAAGTACTCTAATTTAATAGAAAGTAAGAAACTACTCTAGGTCTTCTATAAGTTCTTTAGATAAGAAGGTTAAATAGTTAAGTAAAGAGGCTTAGTAAATAGTATATAAGATAATGCTTATAAGGGAGAAAGTAGCTACTTTTTAAGAGACTTTAGACGTAGTAAATAATTATAAAAGCTATAAGTAGTAATATATATAGATAGAAGAGACTTTTACTATTAATAAAGTATAAAAAGTACTAGCTAAATAGGTAGGTAGTAGCTATAGTAAGAGTAAAAGTATATTAAAGAGAGTGCAAGAAGAGAGATAGTATAGGCGTTATAAGTAAACTAGGTATAACGCTTATACTTGCGTAGTTAAGATAGATAGTATAAGTAATAGTAGCAATTCTAATAATTAATATAGTATATAGTGATAGTTTATTAACTATAATAAAAAACTATAATAATATATTAATATTAACGCGCTAGTAAGGTGTAATTAGCTTACTTAGATAATTAGCTTACTTATAAACTACGTTAGTTAGAAAGAAGTATACGCCTAACTAAGCTACGTCTTAATAATAAAACCTTTTTAAAAAAAAAGTTACTAGTAATAATATAAGATCTTTTATACTTAAAGAGCTTAAAAGACTATTTAACTCTATTATAGAAGACTAAAGCTTACCTATAAAGAGAGAGGTAATTATAGCTATAATATATACTAGAGCTTACTCTCTAAATAGATTAAAGAAACTATAGCTACTATAATACCTCTATTTAGAAACTAATAAACTAGACTATCTATAGAAGGTATTAAAGTATAATTAACTAAAGTTAATACTAATAGATATATTAAAAAAGGTTTCTACTTATTAATAAGAGAGTATATAGTCTAAGTTAGCTATAGAGCTTTACTAAGACTTAAAAAAAGCTCTAGTAAAAAAAGGCTAAATAAAGAAGAAATATCTAGAAGATAAAGTACTAAAGTTCTAAATTAATATTTAAGTAGCCTTACTTAATTCTAAGCTTTTTATATAACTAAATAGAGTATATATAATAATTATCTCTATAGCTTATTTACTATTAAATTATACTATTCTAGATAATAGTAGAGCTCTATACTTTATTAACTATTAAAATTATCTTAAGCTAAAGATATTTAAAAAGACTAATAAAATAGAATATATAAAAGTAGAATTTTAAGCTTTTTTAATTAAAGGTTATAGAATATATATTCTTCGCGGTGTACTATATAATAGAAATAAAAATAAGTTAGTAGACCTTACTCTTCTTAATATTATAGTAGTAGAAGGCTTCTACTTAAATATTATATCTAAAGCTTAGCTTAGAGCTTAAGGTATCTAGTTTCTTAGCTTAGATAGTACGCTTAGAATAGAAACGCTTAAAAGAAATATAGTAATAGCTAAGCTTTAAAGAGAGTTTAATCTTACTTTTCTTAAATATAAGCCTATCTTATCTTATTATACTATAATAAGCGTAATATACTTACTAAAAACTACTAAATCTTAGAATAATTACCTAAGGAATAATACTAAAGAGCTCTAGTACGCTAGAGTAGATTATCTTAGACTAAAATCCCTCTAAGCTTTAATAATATAGACTTAAAATATTTAAATTAAAGAAATAGCCTAAGTAAAATATATCCTCTACGCTACTATATATAGACGTTAAGTAATCTTAAGAAGACTAAAAAAAAGATTACTTTATCTATACTAGAGGATAGCCTAAGACCTATTTAATATATCTCTAGATTAGAATAAAGAGTAGTAGATTCTTATAATTAAAGATAACTATAGTAGAAAGCTCTATAGCTACTCTCTAAAAACTAAAACGTTAGTAGAGCTCTT
This sequence comes from Bipolaris bicolor, assembly GCA_026262445.1. Taxonomy (NCBI): domain Eukaryota; kingdom Fungi; phylum Ascomycota; class Dothideomycetes; order Pleosporales; family Pleosporaceae; genus Bipolaris; species Bipolaris bicolor. The sequence goes on along the minus strand of JAODYD010000033.1, from coordinate 252,226 downwards.
AAGAGTATTCTAGAGCTTAACTAAGAGATTATCTAATAAGTATAAGCTTAATATTATAAAAATATAATAAGATAATAATATAGCTACTATACTTTAGAAGAGAGAGTTAAGCTACTAAATATAAGTAAAAGAAATAAGAATAGAGCTAGAACTATTCTCTCTCTATACCTATAAACTAAATAAAGCTATAGAAAAAGCTAGATAAGAACTTATTACTAAGTTAATAAAAATAAGACTTAGTATAAATCTATTAGTAAAGCTCTAGCCTAAAATAGTTAATATAGCTATATAGCTATATAATATAAGTTCTACTAGTAGAGAGAATAAGCTTTCTTTAAATAAGAAGCTTAATATAAAGATTTACTAATATCTTAAAGATTACTAAGTAGACTTAGTAAGGTATTTTATAGCTAATTTAAGATCTAATTAGAGTAGAATATATATATAGATATTAAGCGTACCTTCTAATAAGAGAGCGTAAGGTAGATTATAATTATAAAAAGTTTAAAATTAATCTTTAAGCTTATATAGAATACTTAGTTAAATATAAAGTATCTAATATTTATTAGATATAAGTTTTAGCTCTTAATTAAGTAATTATAATAAGAAATATAACGTTTAATAAAGAGACGTTTTATTAAGAAAAGAAGCTAAAGCCTAATCTTAAAAAAATAAATAAGATAGTAGAAGTAATCTATAAGCTAATAGAAGAAGAGAAGAAGTATAATCTTCTTAAGCTTTTTTTAGTAACTAAAGATATAAAAACTAAAAAAAGTTTTATAAAAGGTAAGACGTAAGATAAGTAAATTCTACGTTTAGACGCTTAAGCTTTAGAAGAGAAGAAAGGCTAGCCTTTTTCTCTAGAACTTAAGCTTAGAGAACTAGTATAATAGATAGATATAGCTAGCTTACCTAAGAGAACCTATACTAATTAAACCTCTATAATAAGACTTTAGATATCTAAGTAAACCCTAGTTCTAGCTATAGTATAAATAGAATAGTAAGAAGAGCTTAATAAGAAATTAAATAACTTAAGTTCTATAATCTTAGATAAAGATAGTAACTCTTAGAAAGTATAAGTAACTAGAGAGATAAGTTAAGCTATAACTTCGCGTAGGTAAAATACCTAAAGATAGAGCTCTACTTATAAAGAGGGTAGGTTAAGCTCTATTAGAGCCTCTTATACTAGTAGTGATAATTTCTTAGTACTAGCTAAAGCTAATTAGTTAAGTAGAAGAAGAGTTATTAGTATAGAAACCTCTTAAGTTTATAAACTAAATATAAAGAGTTAGAGCCTTAGATATAATACTAATAACTAGAATAAGCTTAGAAATAGACTAAGTACTAATTTTATAACTATAAACTAGAATAAAATCTACTTAAGAAATAAAACGCTCTAAAAGATAAGTAAACTACTCTTAGAAACTCTTACTAAACTTAAACTAATTAAAATAGTAAACGTAGTAATAAGCTTAGATACTAAGTATAGATAAAAGTTTAAGAGATAATAAAAAAAATACTATAGTAATCTCTTAAATATACTAAGTAACTAGAAGTAACTATAAAAGTATCTATATAGAGCTCTATTTAAAGAAGCTATAGAAAAGAAAATTATAATACTCTAATAGAAGAATATATAAAAGATAATCTTAGATAAGCTCTAGTAAAGACCTCTACTATTAAAATAGATCTTTAGCTATAAATTTAATAAAGATAGATACTTTATAAAGTATAAAGCTTAAATAGTTATTTAAGGTAATCTATAGAAGCTTAATAGCTTATAGAATATCTAAACTATAACTTTAGCGTCTAGATCTTTTTAGACTATAATAGCTATAGTAGCTAAGTTTAACCTTAAGATCTATTAGTATAACATAGATAGAGCTTTTCTTAATATAAATAGAGAAAGGAAAGATAAAGTCTACTACTATCTACTAGATAGCTTTAAATAATTAAGAAAATACGTTAAGCTTAAGTAAGCCTTATATAGGCTTAAAGACTTACCTTTTCTCTAGTATAATAAGTTCTTAAATACCTTTCTTAAGCTTAGCCTTAAAGCCTTAAAGGAAAAACTATATCTCTTCTACTTATAGAATTATAAAATAATAATACTATTCTATATAGATAATATACTAATTATCTTTAATTAAGCTTATAAAGAGTATATAATAAAGCTTATAAGATAGATTAAAAAGAGCTATACGCTTAAAGATTAGAGACTAATTAAATAGTTCTTAAGAATAAAGATTATATAAGACTATAATAACTATACTATTATACTTCTCTATAACTTCTACTTAGAAAAAATTACTACTAAATATAAGCTTAAGGATAAAGGTTACTTCTTAGAAATACTACTACTAAGTTAAGAACTTAAAAAATATAAAGAATAAGCTTTAAAAAAGAAGATATATATCTACTAAGAAAGAGTTAGATTAGTACTATATACTACTATAATAACCTAACTAGACGTAGTATATATAGTAGTAAAGCTTTTCTAGTATCTAACTAATCTAAGCTTAGACTACTTTACTATAGTAGAGTATACTATTATTTACTTCTATAAAACGCGCTATAAAAGAATTATATATAGAAACTTTTTTAGTAAGAAGCTTATAATAAGTAGAGAAGCGTTATTTATAAATAATTCTAAAATAAGAAGATCTTTATAAGACTATATAATAATACTTTTTAGAGGGCTAGTAGTATAGTAAGTAGAGCGCTAAGCTACTGTTACTATATTGACTACTAAAGCTAAGCTACTAGTAGTTAAATAAGTTAGTAAAGAGGTATTAGCGCTATAGAGGTTCTTTAAAGAGCTCTCTTTAGATATTAATAAACCTTAGAAAATATTTTATAATAATATATAAACAATTAGGCTTATTACCTAAGAAAATAGGCGTATATTAACTAAGCTTAGATATATAGATATATAAAACCTCTAGCTTAAATAAGAATATACTAGAGAAATAATAAAAGTAATATATCTCTAAATAAACTAGATACTAGTAGATAAGCTTACTAAAAACTTATCTAAATAATAATTTAGAAAGTTTATTAGTCTACTAAGGCTTAAAGACTATAAGAGCTTAGTAAAGCTAAAAATAAGAGACTAAGATATTATAAAGTAAAAACTATAAAATTAGACCTAAGCTATTTAAATACTCTATAAGTAAAAAGGCTAAAGCTCTTAATAAGTATTAAGACTAGAAAATAAAATATATAACTTAATATATAGAACTTAAAGAAAAAAAAGTACTAAGCTACTTATAAGCTTTCTTAGCATAGTAAGCCTAATACTTAAGACGCTAGTAAGTATAAGCCTAGAGCTCTTTAAGCTTCTTCTTAGATAATATACTAATATCTTTTTAGAAATACTTAATTATTATATTAAGATCTTTAAGATTCTTATTACTAATGTTATATAGAGGTCTAGAGAGTCTTAGTCTACTATTTAAATAACTTCTAGTTAGTTTAGAATAAGTAAGATTTAGAAAAAGCTTACGTACTAGAATTTATAAAAGATAATAGTCTTAAGTTACTCTATAAGAGATAACTACTAGAAATAAGTTTAAGCTTATTAAGATAATATTCTTTAATAGAAGTTAGATTCTAAGTAAGAACGAGAGTTAGAGCGCGAATAGTATCTTAAGACTAAGCTTAATTAGATATACTAACTAGACTAATTAGAGTTAGATATAAAAATAAACGTAAAACTAAGAAAACTTAAGCTTACTAGCTATCTTAAAGATCTTCTTATTAAGCTACTAAAAACTAAAAGTTAATTTAAAGTTAAAAAATAAAGCTCTAAGTTATAAATAATAAGTACTATATATAAAGAATAAGTTAATAGAGCTTTAGTAGACTAAACGTCTTTAGTCTCTTATATAGTAAAAGCTTTAGACTTATAAGTTTAAGAAGTTATAGCTAAGCTAGACTTAGTTTTACTCTTAGCCTTTATTAAAGCTCTATCTCTATAAGGGTAAGTAGGCGAAAGTATATAAGCGTTAGAACTAGTCTATTAGTTAAACTTACTATTAATTATACGTATAATAATATAAAACTTAGTCTTAACTTAGTAATAGACGTTCTTATTAGCTTTAGTACTTATAGCTTTTCAGAGTATAAGTATAGCATTATAAGTAAACTTAGGCCTAAACCTAATTAGTATACTAAGCTTAAAGAAACTAAAGAATATAATATTAATAGTAACTTATATCTTAATATAAGAGTAATTATTAATCTAATACGTAAAGTAGCGTAAGTATTCTTTACTAGTCTTCTTATTAAAATAGTTACTATAAAATAACTAAGTATAGCTATAGTAAACTAACTAAGTGTAGTATAAGTATATCTCTATATATATAGTTATACGTATAATATTACCTAACTTAATTAAATAATTAATAGAAAGATTCTTAGACGTCTTACTTTTACCCTTATCTTCTTTATTATTAGGCTTATAATCTATAGAAGTAATAGCCTTACTTTTACTTTTATTAAGCTTAGAAGTAAGCTTAATATCTAAGAAGATACCCTAACTACTAGACTTAAAAGTAATAGGCTTAGGCGTAACGTTAATATCTATATAATTATTATTATTACTAATAAGATAAATAGACTATCTATCTATACTTATCTTTTTATAATTAGGTATAAAAAGAGTAGAGACTAAAGCCTTAGACCTTAGCTTTATAAGGATATAGACCTATAGGCTTTTATAACTATAAGAGCTTAATAGTCTAGAAGGTATTTAGAATAAGTATATAAGTAGCTTAATAAAGTTATCTTTAGCTTAAGTCTATAATTAGGTTATTAGATAGTAGAGATCTAAGTCTAATAGATTACTAGAAAGTAAAGTTATACGTAAGAGCTTAGTAGACTTTAGAGGTTTTAATAAAGTATTAGAAGTATTAAGCTTATTAAAAGAAATATTATAAAATAGATCTTTATCTAAAGATATAGTTAGCTTAATTAAGATTAACTAGCAAAACTAAGTAGAATAAACTTACAACCTCTAAAGAAGAATATAAGAGTAGTTCTCTCTTAAGTAAGTAAAGCTAGAATAACTAGAGTAGTAAACTTAGAAGCATAAACGTTATTATAAAAGAGCCTATAAGAATAAGCTAAAAGGGTTATACTCTTACTAGTAATAGTCTATTTAGTCTTAGTTAAAAGTAGATATTAAGCTAAAGTAAAAGAAGCTAGAGTTTAAGTAACCTAAGAATAGAGTAGAAAAGTCTTATATAGTTAGCTTAAGAGCTCTACTATATAAAGGTAACTAAAAGCCTTAAGTTAAGAGAATAATAGAGATAAAAACTAAAGATAAAAAGTATTACTAAAGGCTATTAAGTAAAGCTTACTAAAGAACTAGAACTAAGAGATACTTTTTATAAGCTTAGATAGACGTAGGTCTATATAAGTAGTTTAGAAAGGCTTAGCCTAAGAGTGCTTTACTAGAGTAGATATTAGAGATAAGGCCTTATACTTAGAAAAGTAAGATACGCTTAACTAAAAAAACTTACTAGGCTTATTAGTAGGTATAGTACGTAAAATATTTAAGGCTAATAAGGCTAACTTCTTATTATTATTACTCTAATATAAAGCGCGTAACTAAATAGACTTATTCTACTAGTAGAGAAGAACTAAGTATAAGGTATCTATATAAAAAGACTCTCTCTTTTTATAAGAAGCTATTAAGTAAGTTCTTAGTAATAAAGCCCTACTAACTTATTAAGCGTAAGAGAGTAAGAACTAAGACCCTTTACTAAAGTAATCTAAACTAATATTATTATTAAAATTAGTATTAGCTATAGTAAGACTAAGCGCTCTAAGTTTAGTAAGCTTATCTTTATTAGTAAAGTAGAGAGGCCTAAATATATTAGGTAAGTTAATAGTAATACGCTCTACTATAATAATAAAGTAAAGCTAGAGATAATTATTATTAGTAAAGCTTATTAGTTAAAATAATAAATCTTACTTACCTACTAAAGATAATAAAAACTTATAATAAGCCTAGAGAACTTAGAGTAAGCTATAAAATAAATAGAAGGTCTAGAATAAAGCTATAACTACTATAGAACTCTTAGGTAGGCTATTAAGTTATAGTTAAGCGTAGAAAGGTTAGTGTTATAGTAATAGTAGAGCGCTATACTAAAAGTATTATTATAGTATAGTAAAAGCACACTAGTATATAACTAAGTAAATAGATATTAAAATAATAATAATATATAGCTTACTACTACTACTACTTCTAATTAAATAAAAAAGTATAAGCCTTTCTATCTAAAGAGTATATTATAGTAAAGCTTAAGTTTATAACTAAGCCTAAGCTATAATAGAATATAGTAGAGGTAAAGAAGCTAAATAAGTAAGCTTTACTAACTAGACTAAGGCTAAACTAAGATAAGATAATAAAGCTAGAGTATTATATATCTAGAACTATAGATAAAAGCTAAGCTTAAGTATATCTTAAACTTAATAGATAATTTAATTCTTTTATCTACTAAAGTAACTTTATCTAAGCTTAACTACTTCTCTATAGTTATAAGCCTAGTTCGCGCTAGTTAGCGTAAGCTATTAGCTAGTAAAAATAAGCTATTATAAGCACGTAATATTAAGCTCTAGGTTTAATTCTCTTAGGTAGAAAAAAGTAAAAAAAAAGCTTTTAACCTAAAGATAGAGAAAAACTTAGCAGTACCGCTCTAAGAGAGTCTAAGCCTAATTAGGTTAGCGCTAGATAGAGAGTGTGTCGCGGCGAGTACTTAATAGCTTACTAAGCTATTTAGTATCTAGCTCTAGCTTATCTAGCTACTAACTTAAGAGCTAACTAACGTTCGTTTTTTAGCTCCTATAGGATCTAAACTAGATTCTATTAAGTCTAGTAGAAACTAAGAAGATAAAACTATCTTAGTATTAATAGCTTATTCTATAGTTTTTTAATATTCTTTTATATAAGGCCTATAAGTATTTAATTAGATTCTTAGATTTCTTATATTCTATATACTTCTATATACCTCTAAGTAACTATAACTCTAAAATAAATCTAGTTTCTCTTACTTATACTATTATATTATATTAAAAAACTTACTCTTACTAGTAATAGTATGTATTTAAAAGAATATTATAGCTATTTATTATAATTACGTTAAGATTAAATATATTTTAAAGTAGACTTAGAATTTTACTATTATTCTAATATTTATCTAGATAGAATTCCTTTAATCTTCTACTAACTAAAGCTTTTAAGTTTAGAACTTTTACTCTTATTTAGAGTTAAATTATCTTTAGAAAAGTTATATAGAGTGCGCTAAGATAGAAACTTAAAAACTACTAATAACCTATTAACCTAAGATTCTACTACTATAGTTAATAAAATTTTATTTAGTTTAGTAGAACTTTTAAAGAGAGTAACTTAATAATAAACGCTAAAATATTCTTAAGAAAAGATAATAAGTAAGTAGCTAGCTATCTAGAAAGAGAAGAACTTAGAAGAGAATTAGATTAGCATCTAATAAGTAGAATTTAATAGGCTAAATATATAAGTAGAAAGATTAATATATAAGATATCTATAGCTAAGAATATATCTATACTCTTAACTAAAACCTCTTTAACTAGAACTAAGCTTTCTATATATTAATTAAGAAGACTACTTATAGTTACTCTAAAGTCTTTATACTATAAACTTAGCAAACGTATCTCTCTAATTAATAACTTAAGTAATAAAATAAATTCTATCTTTAGAAAATAGTAAGCTTTAATTTAAGACTAGCTAAGTATAAATTTAGACTACTACTAAGATAAACGCGTAAGAATAGTATTAGTATAGAGCTATACTATAGGTACTACTAAAGAATACTTAGAACTATAGTACTTAGCTAAACTAGGTAAAACTTAGTTTAGTATTATAGAAGATATAATTATATTACTTAAATTATACTTTATATTTAGAAATAAGTAGATAGAGAGTTAAGTAGCTTTTTAGTACTTATAAATAAATTAAAAAGAAATATTTATAGAATTTAAAGCTTATTTTATTAGCGCTACTATAAAAGAGTCTATATCTAGATTAGAATAGTTTTTCTACTTTTAGAAAAAAATTATACTTACTTTTTATACTCTAAATCTTAGATTTAAATATTAATAGGTAGAATTTTTTAAAAAAATAGTTTAATATCTTACTACGTTTAATATAGAACGTAAAAATACCTTACTTAGATACTACTTAGAGTAAAAGCTAAATTTAAGCTTAGCTCTCTTAATAAAACTAAATCTATAACTAAATTAGAAGTTTCCTTTAAGACTTTTTAATACTAAACTTAAAATAGTTCTAACTCTCTACTATATTTCTTTCTCTACTCTATAACTCTTTTTAAAAATCTCTAGCCTAAAGAAAGTTACTACTAGTAACTACTAACGTAGTTTACAAGCGAGCTAATTACTAAAGCGAGCTAATTATACTCTACTAGCGCGTTAACGTTAATACTATAATATATTATATCTTAATAATATAATTATTAATTAACTTATCCTAAATTAGATCTTTAACTTACTCTTTCTAATATCTAATTATAACGTGTTTAAAGCTAAAGACGTACTATCTCTATTTATAATATACCTTAAAGTACTCTATCTACCTAACGTGCTAGAATACGCTCTTAACGTGACTATAAAGCAAACTTAAAGCGCCTAAATAAGCTAGAAGAGAAAGCTATAGTTAAGTATATTCTTAAAAAGTCTACGTGAGGATTTATATCTATAAAGGCTAACGTTTAAGTAATAGCTAATAAACTATTATATAAGTAAAAAAGTAACCTTATTAGTAAGAACTAGGTTAATAACTTTATTAAGAGAACTCTTAAGCTCTATACGCGCTAGAGCTGTCTATATAATTACTAGTAAGCTACCTATAAAGATCTAGTAGCTATTTAGTACTAATTTAATCTAGTTAAGATAATAAAGTAGAAGTAGAGTATTATAGATAATAATATCTATAACTTTAATAAAACTAGCTTTATAATAAGTAAGATTTTATTATAGTTAGTTATTATAGGCTTAGAAGAATATAGTAAAAAGAAGTAGATATAGCTAGGTAACTATAAGTAAGTTACTATAATCTAAAATATAGGCACGTTAGGTTACTAGCTACTACTATTTATTATCTTTGTAGGCAAGGTGCTTATTAACGTCTAATTTAAGAACCTACCTACTAACTAGATACTTAAAGTTAGTTCTAATAGCTAGATAAATAACTAGCTTACTCTTATCTAGTTAGAGTACTTTAATACCTATATAAAAAGGTATACTATAGGTAAATATTAACTACTTATTATTAATAGCTATAAGAGCTACTACTTAGTTAATTTTTAAGATCTTTATAAGGAGAAGAATATTATTCTTCTCTATATACTTACGTACTTATCTTACCTATTATAGCCTCTTAATATTATCTACTTTACGCTATTAAAGCGTAAGTATAGCAACGTAGTTTTAGCCTTAGTATATAACTATACCTACTATATTAGTAAAGAGACCTTTCTACTAGCCTTTAAGGCTACTTTTAAGTAGTCTATTATAAAGAAGAATATCTAAGCTAGCTTTAGAGGCGCTAAGCTTATTCTATATAACCTATAGGCTATACTATTAAAGTTTAATATAGTAGTATAGACGCTAAAATAATTACTATAATGGCTAGCTATCTAGAAGGCGTAGATACTACGCAACTTATGCGAAATTAAGGCTTAAAGTACTCTAATTTAATAGAAAGTAAGAAACTACTCTAGGTCTTTTATAAGTTCTTTAGATAAGAAAGTTAAGTAGTTAAATAAAGAGGCTTAGTAAATAGTATATAAGATAACGCTTATAAGAGAGAAAGTAGCTACTCTTTAAGAGGCTCTAGACGTAGTAAATAAGCGTAAAAGCTATAAGTAGTAATACGTATAGATAGAAAAGACTCTTACTATTAGTAAAATATAAGAAGTACTAGCTAAATAGATAGATAGTAGCTATAGTAAAGGTAAAAGTATATTAAAGAGAGTACGAGGAGAGAGGTAGTGTAGGCGTTATAAGTAGACTAGGTATAACGCTTATACCTATATAGTTAAGATAGATAGTATAAGTAATAGTAGTAATTCTAATAATTAATATAGTATATAGCGATAGTTTATTAACTATAATAAAAGATTATAATAATATGTTAACGTTAACGCGCTAGTAAGGTGTAATTAGCTCGCTTAGGTAATTAGCTTGCTTATAAACTACGTTATAACTATAGAAAACTAAGTTATTATATAAATAACTATCTAATCTATAGAGTAAAAGAAATTAAAGTAGTTAAAAAAGAGTATAAGAATATAGCTAAGTACTAATTAGAATCTAACTAGATAGAAAATAAAAGTACCTAAAAAAACTCTCTAGCCTAGATATAAATAAGTATAATCTTATAAAAATAAATCTTTTTAACTTATTTAGAAAAAAATATTTTTATATCTCTACTATTTTATATTTAAAAGGTTATAGTATAAAACTAGATTAGTTAGTTAATACTAGTACTTAAGAGTTTCTTTTTTTAAATTCTTCTATTACTTAGATAATCTCTAGGTTACTTAAGGTTTCTATCTAGAAACTACTATTTAAGATTATAGTTAAAGGATTCTAGGATTAAGTCTAGACTTAAATTAATAAGTATATCTAGTTATATATTTAGATTAATAGAAGAAAGATTCTAAACTACCTCTTTATAATAATAGACTTAAGATTATAGAATTATATAATTAAAATTAAATAGTTATAGCGTTTTTAGCTAAAGCTTAATATAGCTAAGAATTAGATTATTTAGCTAGCTTAATACTCTATAATCTACGACCTTTACCCTTCTATTTAGATTTAGTTAAATTAACTTATCTTAAATACTAATATAGAACTAGATATCTAGTAGAAAAATACCTTATAGAAAAAGAATAACTACTAGAGATAGACTAGCTCTTACTAAGAACTAGTCTAATAAATCTATAGTTATCTAAAACTCTTTAAGGCTTAACTTCTTCTATTATCTACTATCTCTTTTCTAAAGTCTCTTTAGACTTCTCTCTCTCTCTCTATATTATTTTATATTATAGTTATCTCTACTAATACTTTCTATTATACTATAAAATAGAAGAAAAATATATTTTTTATAACTAGTATTTATAAAATAGATTATATTTTATAAGAATAAAAAGAGAAAGATAATTCTAAGAATACTAAACTAATCTAGAACTAACTTTTTCTTAAATACTACTTATACTAAGACGTTTTTAGTAAATATACTATAGATTAATTATCTAAATATTATTAGTATAACTATAGAATTATTCTTACTAAACTTTTTTTAAATTAATTTAGCTCTTTTTATAAGTAGAGTACTAAAGAACTTAAAGCTATAAAAATATTTATAATAGAAAACTTTTAAAAGAGTTATATTAACCTAAGCTTTTATCTATTTATATCTTCTATTTTTTATATTTAGAAGCCTAATAAAGACTTACGTATTTATATTAACTACTATAAGCTAAATTTAATTATATAAAAAGACTTTTACTTATTTCTTTATATTAATAAATTATTAGCCTATATCTATAAGGCTAAAGTATTTATAAAGTTAGATATTTATATAGCTTTTAATAAAATTTAGATAGATCTTAATTATAAGGAATATACTATATTCTATACTTACTATAGAACTTATAAGTTAAAAGTACTACTTTTTAGACTATATAATAGCTCTACTATATATTAGTATTATATAAATAATATACTAATTAACTATATTAACTAATTTTATATAGTCTACTTAGATAATATTTTAGTATACTCTAAATTACTCTTAGACTATACCTTCTACGTATAATAGATACTAAGATAATTATAAATAGTAGAACTCTAAATTAATATTAAAAAAAATAAATTTTATATTACTTAGACTAAATACTTAGAGTATATTTTAACTAATTAAGAATTAAAAGTAGATCTTAAAAAGGTAGAAGCTTTATAAGATTAGAAGCTCTCTACTACTATAACTAGAGTAAAGTTATTTCTAGGCTTTACTAGCTTTTATTAATAATTTATTTATAAGTACTTATAAATTATAAAACTACTTATTATACTATAGAGTCTTTTATAGCTATTTATATAGAATTTAGATTACTAATAAGCTTTTAAAAAGTTAAAAGACTCTCTATTAATAATACTTACTCTATATTACTACTAGCTAGAATATAATATAAAAGTAGAGACTAATATCTCTAAAAGTATTATAGTAGATATTCTATTCTAACTATAACCTAATAATAAATAGTACTCTATAGTATTCTATAGTAAGGTTCTATCTAGATTAGAATTAAACTAGAAAATCTATAATAAGAAATTATTTACTATTATTACTATTTTTAGTTAGTAGTAACTAAAGCTATTATTAATCTAAGTTCTAGTTAAAGTCTATATAGATTACTATTTACTAGAATACTTTATAAGTACTAAAGTTTTAAATACTTAGTAAGCTTAGTAGGCTAAAGAGCTAGCTCTCTTTAACTTTTATATCTAATATACGCCTAGTAAGAATAATACTTACGCTAATATTTTATCTTAGCGTAAGTAGAATATAAAAAATTTAAAAGAAGCTTAAACTAATAATTATTTATAAGTTCTATTTAGACTATACTAACTTAATAAATAGATTAACTCTAAGCTAGTAGAAGCTTATATAGTCTATAAGTAGATTTAAATCTACGCTTTATCTACTAATAACGCTCTCTTAGAGTTAATATTCTTAGACTCTCTAGAACTTATTAAAGCTCTCCTATAGGTAAATTACTTCTTTTTTCTAAAAGAGAGAACTTTACTTCTAGTAAAGTTTTAACTCTAAGATAATTTACTTCTATATTAGAATAAACTATATATTTAAGCTAACTTAATTTTTTATACTTACTTAATTTAAGAAGCCTATAACTAGATATCTTTAGTATATTTTAGTACTAAGAAAACCTATTAATTATTAGCTTAAAAGAACTATTAGAAAGGTATAGAAGTATCTTATAAATAATATATATAAAATTATATAGCTTACTAGAAGGTTTATCTAAGATAAACCTAAGTTTTAAGTATAATTTATCTCTTACTTATCTCTAAAAGACTAATATAGTATCTATATATAGATTTTAAAGAGTTTCTCTAGAATAGATCTAGCTATAATATAATTATAGTTATAATTAACTACTTATCTAAGTAAGCTATCTCTATTCTTTATTATACGATAATTACTATAAGAAGAATAGCTAAGCTATTTATTTAATAAGTATACTATTTTAGCTATATACTTAAAACTATAATCTTAGATAGAGACTCTTAGTTTATTTTCTAATTCTAGTCTAAATTTTATTAAATACTAGACGTTAAAGTTAAATTATCTACTATCTACTATAAAGAGATAGATAGCTAAACTAAGATTATAAATAAGTATATTAACTAAAGGCTACGCCTATTTATATCTTACTACTAGGATAATTAGAGTAGATTACTATCTTTAATTAATAGAGCTAAAATTTTCTTACTATACTCTTCTATTAGAATATTCTTTTACTAGATCTTATATAGAATAGACCTCTATTAAAGTTAGAACTAAGACTCTAATCTAAAAACTTTTTTCTTTATAGATAGGCTTAACTAGATAGAAGCTCTTATATTAGCTACCTAGATATATTAAGCTTAGATAATTATAAAGAAATAATTAAAGATAACCTAGAACTAGATATAAACTATAGTAAATAAGTATAGATATTCTATTAACTAAAAGATTAGTAACTAAGTTTTCTTAGATACCTAGTACCTTACTCTTAATTATTCTAGCTAGAAGCTATCTAATAAATAAGAAGAATCTTTTAAGATAATAGAATAAGTAGGAAACTTCTATTAACTATAGTTACTAGAAAGGTTCTAAAACTATAATTTCTTTACTTTAGAGTTACTATATAAAGATCTCTAGAATTTTTTACTTAAATAAGAAATACTTAAACTCTTAAGAATTTCTATTTAAGAGGTAGAAGAATAGGAAGTAGAAGAAATCTTAGTAAGTAAGTTATATTATTCTAAACTAAAATACTATATTAGTTAGCTTAGATATAATCTAGATCTAATCTAGTATCTTATCTTAAATTTTATAAGTGTACTTTATAAACTTAAAAATTTCTATAACTAAAATCTATCTAAGCTAGAATCTCTCTATTTTTTATTTAGATAGATTAAAGTATAGAAATAAAGTAAAAAAGATATAACTTTACTATAAGATAATAAGATATAAGAAGAGAAAAAGAAAATATAAGGCTTTATTAAGTATTAAAATAATCTATTTTAAAACGTTTATAAAAATAACTAGAACTAGCCTAGATATATAATTACTTAGACCTCTAAGTTAGAGGTACTACTCTCTAACTTCTACTAGAGGCTATAGTTATCTAATAAAGACTAGAAAACCTCTTTATTATCTTTTTTCTCTTTACCTTTATTTAGCTCTATAGACTCTAGAGCGAGAGCTAAAGCGCCTCTAAGACTTACTACAGTCTACTCTAGGCTAACTACCTAACTTTCTTAATAACAAAGCCTATTCTAAATCTCTATTAATACTTAGTAGCTAGTAGCTAGAAGCTTAACTACTAATAACTTCTTCTCTTAGCTACGCGTTATCTAGACTTAGTAAGCTAAGACTAGAGTAGCTTTTTCTACTATAGCTTAGGTAGAGCTATAGTCTATCTCTAGATGCTTACCTACGTAGATAGTATAGAAATAGTCTATAGTAGTAACAAAAGCTATAAACTTATCTTTAATATACTCTAGAATCTATATAAGTTAGTAATTAACTAACTATAAGTTAACATAAGGTAAGCTTACTAAGAAGTACTTCTTTTTCTACTAAGTATAGTAATTATACTTCTTAGACCTTTTAAATCTAAACTTATAATTAATATTAAAGATACTACGTATAAAAGTATAAACTAAATAAAGATAGATAAGATAGTAAGCTTCTAAGAAAGTACTAGTAGAGTAGTAAAGTAGTATAGTATATATATATATATATATAGAAGAGAAAATAAAAATTATATTATTATTATTATAAACATAAGATAACGCGTACCTTATTAATATACTATATAAGTAAATAAATAGATTAATATTATATACGCGGATAAATAGTACTTCTACGCTAATTTACTACTAAGCTACTACTTAATAATATAAGCGGCTAGAAGTAAACGACCTTTATAGTAAAAGCTTTTAATAGCTTAAAATAAGCTCTTAATAAGAGAGAGAAGAAGTAGTATAATAGCTAAGCCCTCTACGCGACCAATATCTAAATAGAATCTAAACTAGATTCTTTTAGGTCTAGTAAAAACTAAAAAGATAAAACTATCTTAGTATTAATAGTTTATTCTATAGTTTTTTAATATTATTTTATATAAGGCCTATAGGTATTTAATTAGATTCTTAGATTTCTTATATCCTACGCACTTCTCTATGCCTCTAAGTAACTATAACTCTAAAATAAATCTAGTTTCTCTTGCCTACGCTATTATACTCTTTAGCTACTAGCGTAGTTACTCTTAAAAATAATATACTTACTACTAAAGTTCTACTACTATATATAGTATTTTTATTAATACTTTAACTTATACTACTATCTATAGTATAATATTATTATCTATAGCTATATATAGTAGAGATAGTATCTAAATAATAGTTAATAATAATAGAACGTAATCTAAGTAAAAAGAGATAAGGTCTATTATATAAAAGCTAATCTAAATATTTTACTATATAAAAATAGTTAGCTAGATCTATATATAGACTATAGAAAAGTTTATTTTATTAATATAGTAGATACTATAGTAGATAAGCTTTTTAACTTTACGTCTATACGCGCGGTTAAGAGAGAAGTAGTAGCTTATATCTAGAGACTAAAGAAAGTATAATATATAAGATAGTATTATAGCAGAGCTTAAGTTTATAACTAAGCCTAAGCTATAATAGAACATAGTAGAGATAAAGGAGCTAAATAAGTAAGCTTTACTAACTAGACTAAGACTAAACTAAGATAAGATAATAGAGCTAAAGTATTATATATCTAAGACTATAGATAAAAGCTAAGCTTAAGTATATCTTAAGCTTAATAGATAATTTAATTCTTTTATCTACTAAAGTAACTTTATCTAAGCTTAACTACTTCTCTATAGATAGTATATATAGAGTAATAATCTTATTCTCTATATATAACTAGTTAAACTTAGATATAGTATAGCTACTATAGCTATCTAGAATAAAAAAATAATAAACTCTACCTATATAAGTAGCTATATACTAGTTAAAGTAGTTTATCTACTCTACGCTAAGCTAGTTATTTATTTAGCTATTATCTAAAACGCTAATAGTCTAGTCTAGTAGAAGATTATAATACTAGCTACTCTAGTAAACTTTACTAGATAGTATTATAATTAGTAAAAGATACTAGCTAGATATACTAATATAGTAATTTATTATTATCTACTTATAATTACTTAGCTATATAATAACTACTCTATAAACTCTATTAGTACTAGTTATTATTTTTAACGTTATAGTAATATTTATTCTAAATTAAGTCTTATTAAAGTTCTAAATTTTATAGTTAAAAATACTATATATTTATTATATCTTCTTTACTAGCTTAAACTACGCTATAATAATAGTAAAATCTTTCTAAGAGGTACGCTAGCTATATAATCTTCTAGTCTATTTTATCTAAAGCTTTAGCTAGCTCTAAATAAAGTATAATACTTATTTCTTACTAATAAGCTATAAAGATAGATTTTAGCTACGCGTAGTAAGTAACGCGTTTACTATCTATTATACGTTAATTATATAGAGTAAAAAACTATATTAGTTAAGCTCTAAAATCTATACTATAAGAGACTACTCTTTTATTAGTAATAGCTTATAGTTAATAAACACTCTTATTTATCGCGCTTAGATTCTATATAAGTATTATTAAAGCGTTAACTTTAGTATATTATACGCTACTATAAGTATATGTATAAATTATTATAAATTATTATAATAAAATACTATAGTAAAACTTATTTTATCTTTATAAGAAGTTTATATAGAGTATTATTATTATAGCATAGTAGTAGTTATAAAGAATATTATATTAAGTTTAGTAAGGTAGCCTACTAACTAATTTAGCCTACTTACTAATCTTATACGTTAAGTATATAAGCTAATAATAATTTTATTAATTATAGTATTTATTTAAGCTTATAATTAAGAGTTTAAGTAAGAATACTAGCTATAGAAGCTAAAAAATAAACGTTAGTTAACTCTTAAGTTAGTAGCTATATAAGGTAGAGCTAGATACTAAATAGCTTAGTAAGCTATCTAGTACTCGCCGCGACACACTCTCTATCTAGCGCTAACCTAACTAGGCTTATGCTCTCTTAGGGTAGTACTGCTAGGTTTTTCTTTATCTTTAGGTTAAAAACTTTCTTTTTACTTTTTTCTACCTAAGAGACTTAAGCTTAGTAGTTAATGTTACGTACTTATAATAGCTTAATTTTACTAGCTAATAGCTTACGTTAAATAGCGCTAACTAGGCTTATAACTATAGAGAAGTAGTTAAGCTTAGATAAAGTTACTTTAGTAGATAAAAGAATTAAATTATCTATTAAGCTTAAGATATACTTAAGCTTAGCTTTTATCTATAGTTCTAGATATATAATACTCTAGCTCTATTATCTTATCTTAGTTTAGTCTTAGTGTAGTTAGTAAAGCTTACTTATTTAGCTTTTTTATCTCTACTATATTCTATTATAGCTTAGGCTTAGTTATAAACTTAAGCTCTACTATAATAACTTTTTTAGCTTATTATTATAAGCTTTTTTAGAAGAATATCTAAGCTTTTAATTTTATAACTATATCTATTTTAGCTTTATCTACTTAAAAGAGAATAACTTCTATATTCTTTCTTAAGTATTATCTTAATAGAGTATTAAAGTTCTCTTCTAAGATTTAGTAGCTTTCTTAAGCTTCTAGTATAAGTTTTTCTTTCTTTCTTATTTATAAAGAATTAAGTTAATTTATTAATAGCTTTTAACGTCTACTTAGAATAATATTATAGTTTAATTAAGTAACTCTAAGTCTAAAGATAATATAGATAATATAGTTATTATTAAGAAGTATATTATAAATAAAGTATTTTTATTTATTAACTAGTAGTATATTAGTCTAAATTAGTATAGTTAAATTTAATAGTAGTTCTAAGTTTATTTTATTTAGTTTTGGTTATTAATTTTAATTAGGCTAATAATATTACTAGCTTATAATCTATTTTATAATAGTTTTTTTTATAAATTTAATACTTTTAATATTTTTTATTAACACTTCTATAGTCTACTAAGCTCTTAAATATAACTTTATTTTCTACTAACTAGTTAAACTTAGATTTCTACTATTTTAAAATATATTTATAAATCTAAGCTAAAGATAACTATATTAAGCTACTTATATACTTATTCTAAATACTTTCTAAACTATTAAGCTTTTATAGTTATAACATCTTATAAATTTAATTCTTTATAAAGCTAAGATCTAAGACTTTAGCTTTTATTTCTTTTAAACTTTATTATATAAGGATAGCTATTAATAAGTAATTTATTTATTTCTTATTAATAATAATACTAATATAGATATTAATATTATATCTAAGACTATTACTTATAAGTTTAGTTATTAGAGTTCTTTCTAAGATATTAAGTATACTTCTAAGCTTTATAAAGATAAAGATTAGGCTAATACTTTTATTTATTATAAGCTTAATAATAAGTATTATAATAGTAAATGTAAGATATCTAATAGGTTTTTAATTAATTATTAAAGTAAGTTAGATAATATAATGTAGATAACTATATATATAGAGATTTACTTATACTATAGTTAGTTAATTTACTATAACGATATATAGCTAATATAGTTTATAAGTATTATAGTAAAGCTTAAGTTTATAACTAAGACTAAGCTATAATAGAATATAGTAGAGATAAAAGAGCTAAATAAGTAAGCTTTACTAACTAGACTAAGACTAAACTAAGATAAGATAATAGAGCTAGAGTATTATATACCTAAGACTATAGATAAAAGCTAAGCTTAAGTAAATCTTAAGCTTAATAGATAATTTAATTTTTTTATTTACTAACGTAACTTTATATAAGCTTAACTACTTCTCTATATTTATAAGCTTAGCTTTCTAAAAATATAAAAGATTCTCTTTATATATTTTATTAAGCTAAATAAAGCTACTTTTTAACTTTACTCTAAATCTTTAAATTTATAAAACTTCTACTTAGAAATCTTTTTTTCTTATTTCTTAAACTTTTTAAGCTTTAAGTATATCAGAAGCTATCTTAATAGAAAGCTAAAAGCTTTCTATATTAAATAACTAGTATTTTTAGTTTATTTAGCTTAAGACTTATATATTAAGCTTAAGTATATAGTCTAAAATTAAACTAATAGTATAGCTTTTTTCTATAAAAAACATTAATTTTTATACTTAAAATAAAAAGTCTAAAGAAACTAATAATAAAACTATCTTAAAACTATTAAAAGACTTTAAGAAGTTTTAGTATTATATAGTAATTCTCTAAAGTGTAAAGCTTTAAAAGACTATTTAAGATACTAAAAATTTTTAAATAAAAAAGCTTTAAACTTAGATATAAAATACTATAGCTACTAAGCTTCTTATCTTAGCTATACTTAAGTAAAGTAACTCTAGTAAAACTTTATTAAAGAAACTTCTAAGAATACTCTACTAAGATTACGCTCTAATAGAGATAGTAATTAAAAACTAAGTTTAAAAAGGATATAGAGTAATACTAAATAAAGCTTACTTAGTATTAATAACTCTAATTAACTAGTACTATAAGTAAAGCTTAGTAATTCTTAAGGCCTAAGAGCTTAAGCTTCTAGAAGTATCTAGAGATATTAGTATTAAGAATTTTCTTAAAGTAGTTAGAAAGAAGTATACGCCTAACTAAGCTATATCTTAATAATAAAACTTTCTTAATAGAGAAGTTAATAGTAATAATATAAGATCTTTTATACTTAAAGAGCTTAAAAGACTATTTAATTTTATTATAGAAAACTAAAGCTTAACTATAAAAAAAGAAATAATTATAGCTATAATATCTACTAGAGCTTAATCTCTAAATAGAATAAGAAAAGTATAGCTACTATAATATCTCTATTAAAAGACTAATAAGCTAGACTATTTAAAAAGATATTAAGGTATAATAAACTAAAGTTAGTACTAATAGATATACTAAAGAAGCTCTCTACTTATTAAAAGAAAAGTATATAGTCTAAGTTAGCTATAAAGCTTTACTAAAGCTTAAGAAGAGCTCTAGTAAAAAAAAGCTAGATAAAGAAAGAATATCTAGAAGATAAAGTACTAAAGTTCTTAATTAATATCTAAGTAGCCTTACTTAATCTTAAGCTTTTTATATAACTAAATAGAGTATATATAATAATTACCTCTATAGCTTATTTACTATTAGACTATACTATCTTAGATAATAGTAAAGCTCTATACCTTATTAACTATTACGATTATCTTAAGCTAAAGACGTTTAAGAAGACTAATAAAATAAAATATATAGAAGTAAGATGTTAAGCTTTTTTAATTAAAGATTATAAAATACGTATTCTTTATAATATACTATATAATAAAAATTAGAATAAGTTAGTAGACTTTACTTTTTTTAATATTATAGTAGTAGAAAGCTTTTACTTAAATATTATATCTAAAGCTTAGCTTAGAGCTTATAGTATTTATTTTCTTAGCTTAGATACTATACTTAGAATAGAAACGCTTAAAAAAAATATAGTAATAGCTAAGCTTTAAAAAGAGTTTAATCTTACTTTTTTTAAATATAAACCTATTTTATCTTATTATACTATAATAAGTATAATATTTTTACTAAAAACTACTAAATCTTAAAATAAATACCTAAGAAATAATACTAAAGAGCTTTAGTACACTAGAGTAGATTACTTTAAGCTAGAATCTCTCTAAGCTTTAGTAATCTAAGCTTAAAATATTTAAATTAAAAGAATAATATAGTTTATAAGTAAGTTACTTATCTAAGTAAGTCGCTTACTCTCTACTAGCGCGTTAATATTAACACGTTATTATAGTATTTTATTATAGTTAATAAACTATTTTAATATACTAAATTAATTATTAGAATTACTACTATTACTTATACTATCTACCTTAACTATATAGGTATAAGCGTTATATCTAGTCTACTTATAACGCCTATACTACCGCTCTCCTTATACTCTCTTTAATATACTCTTACTATTACTATAACTACTACTTATCTATTTAGTTAATACTATTTATACTTTATCTATACTAAAAGTCTTTTCTATCTATATATATCGCTACTTATAGCTCTTACGCTTATTTACTATATTTAGAGCCTCTTAAAGAGTAGCTACTTCTACTCTTATAAGCGTTATCTTATATACTATTTACTAAGCCTCTTTACTTAGCTATATAACCTTCTTATTAAGAGAACTTATAAAAGATCTAAGGTAGTTCTTTACTCTCTATTAAATAAGAGTACTTTAAGCCTTAACCTTACGCGCGTTACGTAGCGCCTACGCCTTCTAAATAGCTACTTATTATAGTAACTATTTTAGTATCTATACTACTATATTAAGCTTTAATAGTATAGCCTATAGATTATATAGGACTAGACTAGTACCTCTAAACCTAGCTTAGATATTCTCTTTTATAATAGACTACTTAAAAGTAGTCTTAAAGGCTAGTAGAAAGGTCTTCTTACTAATATAGTAGGTATAGTTACATACTAAGCCTAAAATAGTATTACTATACTTACGCTTTAATAGTAAGAAGTAGATAACGTTAAAAGACTATAATAAGTAAGATAAGTATATAAGTATATAGAGAAGAATAATATTCTTCTCCTTATAAAGATCTTAGAATTTAACTAAGTAGTAGCTTTTATAACTATTAATAATAAGTAGTTAATATCTATCTATAGTAGAGCTCTTTATATAGGTATTAAAGTGCTCTAACTAAGTAAGACTAAGCTAGTTATTTATTTAGCTATTAAGACTAACTTTAAGAACCTAGTTAGTAGGTAAATTTTTAAAATAGACGTTAATAAGTATCTTATCTATAAAGATAATAAAGAGTAGTATTTAGTAATTTAACGCGCCTATATCTTAGATTATAGTAACTTATTTATAGTTACTTAGCTATATCTACTACTTTTTCCTATATCTTTCTAATACTATAATAACTAACTATAATAAAATCTTATCTATTATAAAGCTAGTTTTATTAAAGTTATAGATATTATTATCTATAATACCTTACTTCTACCTTATCGCCTAGACTAAGTTAAACTAGCGCTAAATAGCTACTAAGTTCTTATAAGTAGCTTACTAGTAATTATAGAGACGGCTCTAGCGCGTATAGAGCTTAGGAGTACGCTTAATAAAGTTATTAACCTAGTTTTTATTAATAGAGTTACCTTTCTACTTATATAGGAGTTTATTAGCTATTACGCGAACGTTAGGCTTTATAGGTATAAATTCTTATATAGACTCTTTAAGAATATAATTAACTATAGCCTTCTCTTCTAGTTTATTTAAGCGCTTTAAATTTAGATTATAGTCGCGTTAGAAGCGCTTTTTAGCGCGTTAGTTAGATAAGGTTCTTTAAGGTACTTTATAGATAGAGGTAGTATATCTTTAGCTTTAAATACGTTATAATTAGATATAAAAAAGAGTAAGCTAAAGGTTTAACTTAAAGTAAGTTAATTAGTAATTATATTATTAAGATATAACGCGTTATTATATTAACGTTAACGCGCTAGTAGAGAGTAAGTAACTTACTTAGGTAAGTGACTTACTTATAAACTACGTTAGTTTAAGTAAAATCTATTCTTTACGCTACTACGTATAGACGTAAAGTAATCTTAAAAAGACTAAAAAAAAAATTACTTTATTTATACTAGAAAATAGCCTAAAATTTATTAAATATATCTTTAAGTTAAAATTAAAATTAGTAAATTCTTATAATTAAAAATAACTATAGTAGAAAGCTCTATAGCTACTCTTTTAAAACTAAAACGTTAGTAGAGCTCTTAGAAGTATTTTAGAGCTTAACTAAGAGGTTATCTAATAAGTATAAGCTTAATATTATAAAAATATAATAATATAATAATATTCCTACTATACTTTAAAAAAAAGAATTAAGCTACTAAATATAAGTTAAAGAAATAGAAATAGAGCTAGAACTATTCTCTCTTTATACTTATAAACTAAATAGAGCTATATAAAGAGCTAGATAAGAACTTATTACTAAGTTAATAAAAGTAAGATTTAGTATAAATCTACTAGTAAAGCTCTAGCCTAAAATAGTTAATATAGCTATATAGCTATATAATATAAGTTCTACTAGTAGAGAGAATAAGCTTTCTCTAAATAAAATACTAAATATATAGATTTACTAATACTTTAAAGATTACTAAGTAAACTTAGTAGAGTAACTTATAGCTAATCTAAAATTAAATTAAAGTAGAGTATATACGTATAGATATTAAGTATACTATTTAATAAGAGAGTATAAAGTAGATTATAATTATAAAGAGTTTAAAATTAATTTTTAAGCTTATATTAAATACTTAGTTAAATATAAAGCGTCTAATATTTATTAGATATAAGTTTTAGCTCTTAATTAAGTAATTATAATAAGAAACGTAAGGTTTAATAAAGAGACATTTTATTAAGAAAAGAAGCTAAAGCCTAATCTTAAAGAAGTAAATAAGATAGTAGAAGTAATCTATAAGCTAATAGAAGAGAAAAAAAAGTATAATCTTCTTAAGCTTTTTTTAATAACTAAAGATATAAAAACTAAAAAAAGTTTTATAAAGAGTAAAACGCGAGATAAGTAAATTCTACGTTTAGACGCTTAAGCTTTAGAAGAGAAAGAAGGCTAGCCTCTTTCTTTAAAGCTTAAGCTTAGAGAACTAGTATAATAGATAAATATAGCTAGCCTATCTAGAAGAATCTATACTAATTAAACCTTTATAATAGAACTTTAGATACTTAAGTAAACTCTTATTCTAGCTATAGTATAAATAAAATAGTAAAAAAAGCTTAATAAAAGATTAGATAAATTAAGTCTTATAGTATTAAATAAAAATATAAACTCTTAAAAAGTATAAATAACTAAAGAGATAAGTTAAGCTATAACTTTGCGTAGATAAAAAACCTAAAAGTAAAGCTATATCTATAGAAAGAGTAAGTTAAGCTCTATTAGAGTCTTTTATACTAATAGTAATAATTCTCTAATACTAGCTAAAGCTAATTAGTTAAGTAAAAGAAAGATTTTTATAATAGAAACCCTAAAAGTTTATAGACTAAAAATAAAGAGTTAAAGCCTTAGATATAATATTAATAATTAAAATAAGCTTAGAAATAAACTAAGTACTTATTTTATTATAATAAACTAGAATAAAATCTACTTAAAAAATAAGACGCTTTAGAAGGTAAGTAAACTACTCTTAGAAACTCTTACTAAGTTTAAACTAATTAAAATAGTAAATATAGTAATAAGCTTAGATACTTAGTATAGATAAGAGCTAAAAAGATAGTAAAAAGAATACTATAATAATCTTTTAAATATACTAAGTAACTAAAAGTAACTATAAGAGTACTTATTTAGAGCGCTATTTAAAAAAGCTATAAAAAAAAATTTATAACGCTCTAATAGAAAAATATATAGAAAATAATCTTATAAAGCTCTAGTTAAGATCTCTACTATAATAATAAGTCTTTAGCTATAAATTTAATAAAGATAGATACTATATAAAGTATAAAACTTAAATAGTTATCTAAAGTAACTTATAAAAGCTTAATAGCCTATAAGATACTTATATTATAACTTTAGTATTTAAATCTTTTTAGACTATAATAGCTATAGTAGCTAGGTTTAATCTTAAGATCTATTAGTATAACGTAGATAAAGCTTTCCTTAAAATAAATAGAGAAAGAAAGAATAAAGTTTACTACTATCTACTAGATAGCTTTAAATAACTAAGAAAATATATTAAGCTTAAGTAAGTATTATATAGACTTAAAGACTTACTTCTTCTCTAGTATAATAAGTTCTTAAATACTTTTTCTTAGCTTAGTCTTAAAGTCTTAAAGAAAGAACTATATCTTATTTACTTATAAAATTAGAAAATAATAATACTATTTTATTTAGATAATATACTAATTATCTTTAATTAAGCTTATAAATAGTATATAATAAAGCTTATAAAATAAGTAATAAAAAGCTATATACTTAAGAATTAAAGACTAATAAAATAGTTCTTAAAGATAAAGATTATATAAAACTATAATAACTATAGTAATATACTTCTCTATAACTCTTACTTAGAAAAAATTACTACTAAATATAAGCTTAAGGATAAAAGTTACTTCCTAGAAATACTACTACTAAGTTAAGAACTTAAAAAATATAAAGAATAAGCTTTAAAAAAGAAGTGATACGCTTACTAAGAAAGAGTTAGATAAGTACTATATACTACAGAGAGGTAATATGAAAAAAACGTATTACTAAAAGTTCTAGTTTTTAAACTAGTATAACTAGCTGAATATTCGAGCTATTCCTAAACGGGCTAGCCCATTTTAAAGCCAAGAAGCTCTAGTCTTACCTAGATAGGCTTAGTGCCTGCTTAGTCAGCATAGTTAAGGCACAAAACGGCTATAAAATAGAGCTATAAAAAAACGCTAACTTTAAGCTAAGAAATCTCTTTATTAGACGTATAAAAATGCCTAGAAAAAAAATGTATTATAGATCTATATATAGAGATTACGTAACTTTATTTTTAGCTATAGTTTATTACTTACTTAATTAAATAAAAAATTAAGAAAAAAATAGAGTAGGCTTAGGTAAGCAGGATTACTAATCTAGCTTGGTAAGCTTAAAGTATATATTTTAATCTTTTTAGAAAAAAATTTTAAAGCTCTAAATCCTTCAAATGGCCGCAAAATTTTTAAATTTCGAATCTAAAGTTAACCGTTTATTAAACGTAAATATTTCTACTAAAGATATTATTAATATATTAAATAAACCTTCTAAGTCTATTTATAATGCTATTACTTAAGTTAAAAAAAAAAAGCTAAAAAACCCGCCTATATTAGCTAAAAAAACAAAGGTTTTTAAAGTAACTTCTAGAGTTAAAAGAGCTATTAATAGAGACTTAACTAGAAGCCCTAAAAAACAGAATAAGAAATCATTAGCTGAAAATAATCTAGATATATTAGTTAGAAGCTTATAACGTGTTTTAAAAGTAGAAGGTTATTATTATAACGTTGCTAAAAAAAAAAGCTATTTTAAACGATTTTAAAGCTAAAAATCGTCTTAAATACGCTAAAGAAAGAGTTAAGGAGCTAGAAAATATTAATTTTAGTAAAATTATATTTTCTAATAAGTCAGCAATACAACGTGGGTACGGTTCTAGGAACGAAGGGGTGAGAACAAGGCAAAAATTCAACCTTAGTAAGAAATACGTTTCTACAGCTAATAAAAGGAAGTTTAAAAAAAATCCTAATAGGCTAATTTATTCTATTTAATATCTAATTTTTTTCTATAATTTTAGATTTTTTTTATCTAGCTTACTAATAAAGTTATAGGCCGCGATATTACTTTTGAAGTTTGGGGAGCTATTTAGATAAGTAGTAGATCCGATTTAGTAGTTATTAAAACGCTAGAAATAACTATTAATTGGAATAATCACCGTTATATAAGAAAAGCTCTAATACTATAACTTAAACTAAATATTAAACGTAGTAAGTTTAACTAAGTATTTCTTTAGTTTAATTAATTTTTAATTAAATAACTATAATAGTTATTAATATTCTAATTAATAGAAATAATAATAGATACTAATAGCTATCTAGTTTAGCAATTTTAGCAAGATTACTCTAAAATTCATAAACTTGAAAACGTTTTAAGCTAGTTTAAAAGAAATAAAATTAGGCTTTATCCACACCCTCTCTATAGCCCGGATTTAAACCCTATAGAAAACGTTTAGAGCTTACTTAAAGACTGTTTAAATAAAAGAAAAATAAGTTCTTTAGGTGTTAGGCTGAATAAAGAGAGCGTTGAAACGTTTAAACAAGCGATTTTAGAAGAGTAGTAAGCTATTACATAAGAGGCAATAGATAACTATATTTTATCTTTACCTAGCCGTTATAGGCAGGTAATAGAAGCTAAAGGCTGGTACACTAAGTATTAGTAGCTATTATTACTTAGTTATTAATAAAAAATAGTGTATATTTAAAGAAGCTTTATCTTTTTGATCTCTTAATAAAATTACTTTAAACTCTATATTAATAATCTTTAAGGCCTATTATATACTATATATTATTTTAAAGAAAAAAGATACTCTAACTAATAAGATAATTTAACATAGAGTTGGCGTTTTTTTATAGCTCTACTTTATAGCAGTTTAATGCCTTGACCGTGCTGGCTAAGCAAGTACTAAGCCTACCTAGGTAAAACTGGAGCTTCTTGGCTTTAAAATGAGCTAGCCCGTTTAGGAATAGCTCTAATATTTAGCTAGTTATACTAGTTTAAAAACTAGAACTTTTAGTAATACGTTTTTTTTATGTTACCTCTCTATATTATAATAACTTAACTAAATAAAGTATATATAGTAGTAAAGCTTTCTTAGTATTAAATTAATCTAAGCTTAGACTATCTTACTATAGTAGAGCGTACTATTATTTAATTCTATAAAACGCGCTATAAAGAGATTATATATAGAAAGGTTTTTAGTAAAAAGCTTATAATAAATAAGGATATATTATTTAAAAACAATCTTAAAATTAAAAACTTCTTTTAAGGCTACGTAATAATACTCTTTAGAAGGCTAGTAGTATAGTAAGAAAAGTACTAAGCTACTATTACTATATTAACTACTAAAGCTAAGCTACTAGTAGTTAAATAAGTTAGGAAAAAGATATTAGCGCTATAGAAGTTTTTTAAAGAGCTTTTTATAGATATTAATAAACTCTAAGAAATATTTTATAATAATATATAAATAATTAGGTTTATTACTTAAGAAAATAAGTATATATTAACTAAGCTTAAGTATATAGATATATAAAACCTTAAGCTTAGATAAGAATATACTAAAGAAATAATAAAAGTAATATATCTCTAAATAAACTAAATACTAGTAGATAAGCTTACTAAAAACTTATTTAAATACTAATTAAGAAAGTTTATTAGTATACTAAAGCTTAAAGACTATAAGGGCTTAGTAAAGCTAGAAATAAGAGACTAAGATATTATAAAGTAAAAACTATAAAATTAGACCTAAGTTATTTAGATATTCTATAAGTAAAAAGGCTGGAGCTCTTAATAAGTATTAAGTCTAGAAAATAAAATATACTACTTAATATATAGAACTTAAAGAAAAAAGAGTACTAGGCTACTTATAAGTCTTTTTTATATAGTAAGTCTAATACTTAAGATGCTAGTAAGTATAAGTTTAGAGCTCCTTAAGCTTCTTCTTAGATAATATACTAATATCTTTCTAGAAATACTTAATTATTATATTAAAATTCTTAAGATCTTTATTACTAACGTTATATAGAGGTCTAGAGAGCTTTAGTTTACTATCTAAATAAGTCTTAGTTAGTTTAGAATAAATAAAATCTAAAATAAGCTTACGTACTAAGATCTATAAAAGATAATAGTTTTAAGTTACTTTATAAAAAATAACTACTAAAAATAAATTAAAGCCTATTAAGATTATATTCTTTAATAGAAGTTAGATTCTAAGTAAAAATAAGAGTTAGAGCGTAAATAGTATCTTAAGACTAAGCTTAATTAAATATACTAACTAGACTAGTTAGAGTTAAGTATAAAAATAAGTATAAAACTAAGAAAACTTAAGCTTACTAGCGATCTTAAAGATCTTCTATTATAGTAAGTACTAGATAGCTTACTAAGCTATTTAGTATCTAGCTCTAGCTTATTTAGCTACTAACTTAAGAGCTAACTAACGTTTATTTTATAGCTCCTATAGTTATAAGCCTAGTTAGCGCTAGTTAGCGTAAGCTATTAGCTAGTAAAAATAAGCTATTATAAGTATATAATATTAAGCCCTAGGTTTAATTCTCTTAGGTAGAAAAAAGTAAAAAGAAAGCTTTTAATCTAAAGATAGAGCAAAACTTAGTAGTACTACTCTAAGAGAGCCTAAGCCTAATTAGGTTAGCGCTAGATAGAGGGTATATCGTGGTAAGTACTAGATAGCTTACTAAGCTATTTAGTATCTAGCTCTAGCCTATCTAGCTATTAACTTAAGAGCTAACTAACGTTTGTTTTTCAGCTTCTACATCTTCTTATTAAGCTACTAAGAACTAAAAGTTAATTTAAAGTTAAAAAATAAAACTCTAAGTTATAAATAATAAGTACTATATATAGAGAATAGGTTAATAAAGCTTTAGTAAACTAAACGTCTTTAGTCTCTTATATAGTAGAAACTTTAGACTTATAAGTCTAAGAAGTTATAGCTAAGCTAGACTTAGTTTTACTCTTAGCTTTTATTAAAGCTCTATCTTTATAAAGCTAAGTAGGCGAAAGTAGATAAGCGTTAGAACTAGTCTACTAGTTAAACTTACTATTAATTATACGTATAATAATATAAAACTTAGTCTTAACTTAGTAATAGATATCCTTATTAGCTATAGTACTTATAGCTTTTAAGAGCGCGAGCGTAGTATTATAAGTAAACTTAGGCCTAAAATAAGTTAGTATACTTAGCTTAAAGAAACTAAAGAATATAATATTAATAGTAACTTATACTTTAACGTAAGAGTAACTATTAATCTAATATATAAAGTAGTATAAGTACTCTTTACTAGTCTTCTTATTATAATAGTTACTATAAAATAATTAAGTATAGCTATAGTAAACTAACTAAGTATAGCGTAAGGATATCTTTATACGTAGAGTTATATATATAATATTACTTAACTTAATTAAATAATTAATAGAAAGATCTTTAGACGTCTTACTTTTACTCTTATCTTCCTTATTATTAGGCTTATAATCTATAGAAGTAATAGCTTTACCTTTATCTTTATTAAGCTTAGAAGTAGGCTTAATATCTAAGAAGGTATCTTAACTACTAGACTTATAAGTAATAAGCTTAGGCGTAATATTAATATCTATATAATTATTATTATTACTTATAAGATAAATAGACTACCTATCTATACTTATCTCTTTATAATTTAGTATAAAAAGAGTAAAGGCTAAAGCCTTAGACCTTAGCTTTATAAGAATATAAACCTATAGGCTTTTATAACTATAAGAGCTAAATAGTCTAGAAAGTATTTAGAATAAGTATATAGATAGCTTAATAGAGTTATCTTTAGCTTAAGTCTATAATTAAGTTTTTAAGTAGTAAAGATCTAAGTTTAACTAGTTACTAGAAAGTAAAATAATACGTAAAAGCTTAGTAGACTTTAGAGGTTTTAATAGAGTATTAAGAGTATTAAGCTTATTAAAGAAACTATTATAAAATAAATCTTTATCTAAAGATATAGTTAGCTTAATTAAGATTAACTAGTAAAACTAAGTAGAATAAACTTATAACTACTATTAAATTTAAGTAAAATAATCTAGACTAATACGCTACTAGTTAATAAAAAAGAAGCTCTACTAGTTATACGCTTCTAAATAATAACTATATTATCTAAGTTATCTTTAGACTTAGAGTTACTTAACTTAACTATAACATTATTCTTAGTAGATATCTAAAGCTTCTAATAAATTAACTTAACTATTTATAAATAAAAAAAAAGAAAAAATTATAGTAGAAGCTTAAGAAAGCTACTAGACCTTATTAGAGGTCTTTAATACTTAATCTAGATAACCCCTAAGAAAGAATATAATAGTAGTTCTCTCTTAAGTAAGTAAAGCTAGAATAACTAGAGTAGTAAACTTAGAAGCCTAAACGTTATTATAGAAGAGCCTATAAAAATAAGCTAAAAGAGTTATACTTTTACTAGTAATAGTTTATTTAGTCTTAGTTAAAAGTAGATATTAAGCTAAAGTAGAAAAAGCTAAAGTCTAAGTAATCTAAAGATAGAGTAGAAAAGTCTTACGTAGTTAGTTTAAAAGCTCTACTATATAAAAGTAACTAAAAGCTTTAAGTTAAAAGAATAATAGAGATAAAAACTAGAGATAAAAAGTAGAACTAAAGGCTATTAAGTAAAGCTTACTAAAGAACTAGAACTAAGAGATACTCTTTATAGGCTTAGATAGACGTAGATCTATATAAGTAGTCTAGAGAGGCTTAGCTTAAGAGTACTTTACTAAAGTAGATATTAGAGATAAAGTCTTATACTTACGAGAGTAAGATATACTTAACTAAAAAGACTTACTAAGCTTATTAGTAAGTATAGCGCGTAAAATATCTAAAGCTAATAAGGCTAACTTCTTATTATTATTACCCTAACGTAAAGCGTATAACTAAGTAGACTTATTCTACTAGTAAAAAGAAACTAAGTATAAAGCGCTTATATAAGAAAACTTTCTCTTCTTATAAGAAGCTATTAAGTAAGTTCTTAGTAATAAAGCCCTACTAACTTATTAAGCGTAAGAGAGTAAGAACTAAAACTCTTTACTAAAGTAACCTAAACTAGTATTATTATTAAAGTTAGTATTAGCTATAGTAAAACTAAGCGCTTTAAGTTTAGTAAGCTTATTCTTATTAGTAAAGTAGAGAGGTCTTAACATATTAGATAAGTTAATAATAAGACAGTCTACTATAATAATAAAGTAAAGCTAAAGATAATTATTATTAGTAAAGCTTAATAGTTTAAATAATAAATCTTACTTACTTACTAAAGATAATAAGAGCTTATAATAAGCCTAGAGAACTTAGAGTAAGCTATAAAATAAATAGAAAGTCTAGAATAAAGCTATAACTACTATAGAACCCTTAGGTAGGCTATTAAGGTATAGTTAAGCGTAGAAAGGTTAGTATTATAGTAATAGTAGAGCGTCGCACTAAAGGTATTATTATAGAATAGTAAAAGCGCACTAGCACGTAACTAAGTAAATAGATATTAAAATAATAATAATACGTAGCTTATTACTACTACTACTTCTAATTAAATAAAAAAGTATAAGATTTCTTATCTAAAGAGTATATTATAGTAGAGCTTAAGTTTATAACTAAGCTTAAGCTATAATAGAATATAATAGAGATAAAAAAGCTAAATAAGTAAGCTCTACTAACTAGACTAAGGCTAAACTAAGATAAGATAATAGAGCTAGAGTATTATATATCTAGAACTATAGATAAAAGCTAAGCTTAAGTATACCTTAAGCTTAATAGATAATTTAATCCTTTTATTTACTAAAGTAACTTTATATAAGCTTAACTACTTCTCTATACTAAGCTTTAAATAAAGTTTAACTTTACTTTCTTTAAATATAAGTTTATCTTATTTTATTATACTATAATAAGTATAATACTTTTACTAAAAACTACTAAATCTTAGAATAATTACTTAAAGAATAATACTAAAGAGCTCTAGTATACTAAAACAGATTATCTTAGGCTAAAATCTTTTTAAGCTTTAGTAATATAAGCTTAAAATATTTAAATTAAGAAAATAGTCTAAGTAAAATATATTCTCTATACTACTAGATATTAATATTAAGTAATCTTAAGAATACTAAAAAATAAATTACTTTCTCTATACTAGAGAATAGCTTAGAAACTATTTAATATACTTTTAAATTTAAATAAAAAGTAATAAATTCTTATAATTAAATATAACTATAGTAAAAAGCTTTATAGCTACTCTCTAAAAACTAAAATATTAGTAAAGCTTTTAGAAGTATTCTAGAGCTTAACTAAAAGATTATCTTATAAGTATAAGCTCAATATTATCAAGATATAATAAGCTAATAATATAGCTACTATACTTTAGAAAAAAAAGTTTAGCTATTAAATATAGATTAAATAAATAGAAATAAAGCTAGTACTATTCTCTTTCTATATTAATAAACTAAATAGATCTATAAAAAGAGCTAGATAAGAACTTATTACTAAGTTAATAAAAATAAGACTTAGTATAAATTTACTAGTAAAGCTCTAGCCTAAAATAGTTAATATAGCTATATAGCTATATAATATAAGTTCTACTAATACAGAGAATAAGCTTTCTTTAAATAGAAAGCTTAATATATAAATTTACTAATATCTTAAAGATTACTAAGTAGACTTAGTAAAGTAACTTATAGCTAATTTAAAATCTAATTAAAGTAAAGTATATATATATAGATATTAAGCATACTCTCTAATAAAGAAGCGTAAGCTAAATTATAATTATAAAGAGTTTATAATTAACTCTTAAGCTTATATTAAATACTTAGTTAAATATAAAGCGTCTAATATTTATTAGATATAAGTCTTAGCTCTTAATAAAGTAATTATAATAAATAATATAATATCTAATAAAAAGATATTTTATTAAGAAAAGAAGTTAAAGCTTAATTATAAAAAAGAAAATAAAATACTAGAAGTAATCTAAAACCTAATAGAAGAAAAAAAAAGTATAATCTTTTTAAGCTTTTTTTAGTAACTAAAGATATAAAAACTAAAAAAAGTTTTATAAAAAGTAAAATATAAGAGAACTAAGTTCTATAACGTAGTTTATAAGCGAGCTAATTACCTAAGCGACCTAATTACACTCTACTAGCGCGTTAACGTTAATACTACAACGCGTTATATCTTAATAACGTAATTATTAATTAACTTATCTTAAATTAGATCTTTAACTTACTCTTTCTAATATTTAATTATTATGTATTTAAAGCTAAAGACGTGCTACCTCTATCTATAACGTGCCTTAAAGTACTCTATTTACCTAACGTACTAGAATACGCCCTTAACGTAACTATAAAGTAAACTTAAAGCGCTTAAATAAGCTAGAAGAGAAGGCTATAGTTAGACGTATTCTTAAGGAGTCTACGTAAGGATTTGCGCCTATAAAGGCTAACGTTTAAGTAATAGCTAATAAACTATTATATAAGCAAGAGAGTAACTCTATTAGTAAGAACTAGATTAATAACTTTATTAAGAGAACCTCTAAGCTCTATATGCGCTAGAGCTGTCTATATAATTACTAGTAAGCTATCTATAAAGATCTAGTAGCTATCTAGCGCTAGTTTAATCTAGTTAAGATAATAAAGTAGAAGTAGAGTATTATAGACAACGATATCTATAACTTTAACGAAACTAGCTTTATAATAAGTAAGATTTTATTATAGTTAGTTATTATAAGCTTAGAAGGATATAGTAAAAAGAAGTAGATATAGCTAGGTAACTATAAGTAGGTTACTATAATCTAAGGCGTAGGCGCGTTAGATTACTAGCTACTACCCTTTATTATCTTTATAAGTAAGGTGCTTATTAACGTCTAGTTTAAAAACCTACCTACTAACTAGGTACTTAAAGTTAGTTCTAATAGCTAGATAAATAACTAGCTTACTCTTACCTAGTTAGAGTACTTTAATACTTATATAAAGAGGTATACTATAGGTAGATATTAACTACTTATTATTAATAGCTATAAGAGCTACTACTTAGTTAATTTTTAAAATCTTTATAAAGAGAAGAATATTATCTATCTCTATATACCTATGTACTTATCTTACCTATTATACCCTCTTAATATCGCCTACTTCGCGCTATTAAAGCGTAAGTATAGTAATATAGTTTTAGCTTTAGTACGTAACTATACTTACTATATTAGTAAGGAGACCTTTCTACTAGCCTTTAAGGCTATATTTAAGCAGTCTATTACGAAGGAGAATATCTAAGCTAGCTTTAGAGGCGCTAAGCTTATTCTATATAACCTATAAGCTATACTATTAAAGCTTAATATAGTAGTATAGACACTAAAATAATTACTATAATAGCTAGCTACTTAAAAGACGGAGATACTACGTAACGCGCACAAAATTAAGGCTTAAAGTACTCTAATTTAATAGAAAGTAAGAAACTACTCTAGGTCTTCTATAAGTTCTTTAGATAAGAAGGTTAAGTAGTTAAGTAAAGAAGCTTAGTAAATAGTATATAAAATAACGCTTATAAAGAAGAAAGTAGCTACTCTTTAAGAGACTCTAGACGTAATAAATAAGCGTAAAAGCTATAAGTAGCAATACGTATAGATAGAAGAGACTTTTACTATTAGTAAAGTATAAGAAGTACTAGCTAAATAAGTAAATAGTAGCTATAGTAAAGGTAAGAGTATATTAAAGAGAGTATAAGAAGAGAGGTAGTATAGGCGTTATAAGTAGACTAGGCACAACGCTTATATCTACGTAGTTAAGATAGATAGTATAAGTAATAGTAGTAATTCTAATAATTAATATAGTATATAGTAATAGTTTATTAACTATAATAAAAGACTATAATAATATATAAACGTTAACGCGCTAGTAAGGTATAATTAGCTTACTTAGGTAATTAGCTCGCTTATAAACTATATTATTTAAATACTTAAGCTCTAAAAGAAAAGAAAGCCTAGCTTTTTTCTATAAAGCTTAAGCTTAGAGAACTAGTATAATAGATAGATATAGCTACCTTATCTAAAAAAACTTATACTAATTAAACCTCTATAATAAGACTTTAGATATCTAAGTAAACCTTAGTTCTAGCTATAGTATAAATAGAATAATAAAAAAAGCTTAATAAAAAATTAAATAATCTAAGTCTTATAATCTTAAATTAAAATAGTAACTTCTAAGAAGTATAAGTAACTAGAAAGATAAGTTAAGCTATAACTTTATCTAAATAAAATACTTAAAAATAAGGCTTTACTTATAGAAAGAGTAAAGTAAGCTCTATTAAAGCTTCTTATACTAGTAGTAATAATCCTTTAGTACTAGCTAAAGCTAATTAGTTAAGTAATAAAAAGGTTATTAGAATAAAAACCTCTTAAGTTAATAGACTAAATATAAGAAGTTAGAGTCTTAGATATAATATTAATAATTAAAATAAGCTTAAAAATAAGCTAAGTACTAATTTTATAACTATAAACTAAAGTAAAATCTACTTAAGAAATAAAATACTCTAGAAAGTAAGTAAACTACTTCTAAAAACTCTTACTAAGCTTAAACTAATTAAAATAGTAAATATAGTAATAAGCTTAGATACTTAGTATTAATAAAAGTTTTAAAAATAGTAAAAAAAATACTATAGTAATTTTTTAAATATACTAAGTACTAAAAGTAACTATAAAAGTACTTATATAGAGCTTTATTTAAAAAAGGTATAAAAAAGAATAATAATACTATAATAGAAGAATATATAAAAGATAATCTTAAATAAGCTCTAGTAAAGATCTCTACTATTAAAATAAGTCTTTAGCTATAAATTTAATAAAGATAGATACTTTATAAAGTATAAAGCTTAAATAGTTATTTAAAGTAACTTATAAAAGCTTAATAGGCTATAAGATATCTATACTATAACTCTTACGTCTAAGTCTTTTTAGACTATAATACTTATAGTAGCTAAGTTTAACCTTAAGATCTATTAGTATAATATAAATAGAGCTTTTCTTAACGTAAATAAGAAAAAGAAAAATAAAGTCTACTACTATCTACTAAATAGCTTTAAATAACTAAAAAAATATATTAAGCTTAAGTAAGCCTTATATAGACTTAATAACTTATCTCTTCTCTAGTATAATAAGTTTTTAAATACTATTTTTAAGCTTAGTCTTAAAACCTTAAAGAAAGAACTATATCTTTTTTACTTTTAGAATTATATAATAATAATACTATTTTATATTAATAATATATTAGTTCTTTTAAATTAAGCTTATAAAAAGTATATAATAAAGCTTATAAGATAGATTAAAAAGAGCTATATACTTAAAAATTAGAGACTAATAAAATAGTTTTTAGAGATAAAAGCTATATAAGACTATAATAACTATACTATTATACTTTTTTATATCTTTTACTTAGAAAAAATTACTACTAAATATAAGCTTAAGAATAAAAATTACTTTTTAAAAATACTATAACTAAGTTACGAACTTAAAAAATTTAAAAAATAAGCTTAAAAATAGAAGATATATATTTACTAAGAAAGAGTTAAATTAGTACTATATACTACTATAATAATATAACTAGAGATAGTATATATAGTAATAAAACTCTTTTAGTATCTAACTAATCTAAGCTTAGACTATTTTACTATAGTAAAGTATACTATTATTTAGTTTTATAAAATATAGTATAAAAAGATTATATATAAAAACTTCTTTAGTAAAAAGCTTATAATAAGTAAAGATAAATTATTTATAAATAATCCTAAAATAAAAAGATCCTTATAAAGCTACGTAATAATACTCTTTATAGAACTAGTAGTATAATAAGTAAAGCGCTAAGCTACTATTACTGTATTAACTACTAAAACTAAGCTACTAGTAGTTAAATAAGTTAGTAAAGAGGTATTAGAGCTATAGAGATTCTTTAAAAAGCTCTCTTTAGATATTAATATACTTTAGAAAATATTTTATAATAATATATAAATAATTTAGTTTATTACTTAAAAATATAAGTATATATTAACTAAGCTTAGATATATAGATATATAAAATCTTTAGCTTAGATAAGAATATACTAAAGAAATAATAAAAGTAATATATCTTTAAATACACTAAATACTAGTAAATAAGTTTACTAAAAACTTATCTAAATAATAATTTAGAAAGTTTATTAGTCTACTAAGGCTTAAAGAATATAAAAGCTTAGTAAAGCTTGAAATAAAAGACTAAGATATTATAAAGTGTAAACTATTAAATTAGATCTAAGCTATTTAAATACTCTATAAGTTAGAAGGCTAGAGCTCTTAATAAGTATTAAGTTTTAAAAATAAAATATTTAACTTAATATATAGAACCTAAAAAAA
This sequence comes from Bipolaris bicolor, assembly GCA_026262445.1. Taxonomy (NCBI): domain Eukaryota; kingdom Fungi; phylum Ascomycota; class Dothideomycetes; order Pleosporales; family Pleosporaceae; genus Bipolaris; species Bipolaris bicolor. The sequence goes on along the minus strand of JAODYD010000033.1, from coordinate 214,096 downwards.
AAAGTACTAAGATACTTACAAATCTTCTTAATATAGTAAGTCTAATACTTAAGATATTAGTAAGTATAAACCTATAGCTCCTTAAGCTTCTTCTTAGATAATATACTAATATTTTTTTAAAAATACTTAATTATTATATTAAGATCTTTAAGATCTATATTACTAATATTATATAAAGGTTTAGAGAGCTTTAGCTTACTATTTAAATAACTTTTAATTAGTTTAAAATAAGTAAGACCTAGAAAAAGCTTACGTACTAGAATTTATAAAAGATAATAGTCTTAAGTTACTTTATAAAAGATAGCTACTAAAAATAAATTTAAGCTTATTAAGATTATATTCTTTAATAGAAGTTAGATCTTAAGTAGAAATAGAAGTTAGAGCGTAGATAGTATCTTAAGACTAAGCTTAATTAGACGTACTAACTAGACTAGTTAGAGGAAAGTATAAAAATAAATATAAAACTAAGAAAACTTTAGCTTACTAGCTATCTTAAAGATTTTCTTATTAAGCTACTAAGAACTAAAAGTTAATTTAAAGTTAAAAAACAAAGCTCTAAGTTATAAATAATAAGTACTATATATAAAGAATAAGTTAATAAAGCTTTAGTAGACTAAATATCTTTAGTCTCTTATATAGTAGAAGCTTTAGACTTATAAGCTTAAGAAGTTATAGCTAAGCTAAACTTAGTTTTATCTTTAGCCTTTATTAAAGATCTACTTTTATAAGAGTAAGTAGGTAAAAGTATATAAGCGTTAAGACTAGTTTACTAGTTAACTTTACTATTTATTATATATATTATAATATAAAACTTAGTCTTAACTTAGTAATAGACGTTTTTATTAGCTCTAGTACTTATAGCTTCTAAGAGCGTAAGCGTTGTATTATAAGTAAACTTAGATCTAAAATAAGTTAGTATACTAAGCTTAAAGAAACTAAAGAATATAATATTAATAGTAACGTAAACTTTAATATAGAAGTAATAATTTATTTAATATATAAAATAGTATAATTACTCTTTACTAGTTTTTTTAGAATAATAGTTACTATAGAATAGTAAGATATAACTATAGTAAACTAACTAAGTATAGTATAGGTATATCTTTATATATATAGTTATACGTATAATATTATCTAGCTTAATTAAATAATTAATAAAAAGAATCTTAGATAATTTACTTTTACTCTTATCTTTCTTATTATTAAGCTTATAATCTATAGAAGTAAAAGTTTTACTTTTATTTTTATTAAGCTTAGAAGTAAGCTTAATATCTAAGAAAGTACTCTAACTACTAGACTTATAAGTAATAAGCTTAGGCGTAATATTAATATCTATATTATTATTATTATTACTAATAAAATAAATAAACTACTTATTAATATCTACTTTTTTATAATTAAATATTAAAAAAGTAAAGGCTAAAGCTTTAAATTTTAGCTTATTAAGCATATAAACTTATAAGCTTTTATAACTATAAAAACTTAATAGTATAGAAGGTATTTAAGATAAGTATATAGATAGCTTAATAAAGTTATTTTTAGCTTAGATTTATAACTAGGTTTTTAAATAGTAGAGATCTAAGTTTAATTAGTTACTAGAAAGTGAAGTTATATATAAGAGCTTAGTAGACTTTAAAGATTTTAATAAAGTATTAAAAGTATTAAGCTTATTAGAGAAACTATTATAAAATAGATCTTTACCTAAAGATATAATTAGCTAAATTAAGATTAATTAGTAAAACTAAGTAAAATAAACTTATAACTATAATTAAATTTAACTAGAATAATTTAGACTAATATACTATTAGTTAATAAGAAAAGAGCTTTACTAGTTATATACTTCTAAATAATAACTATATTATCTAAATTATCTTTAGACTTAGAGTTACTTAACTTAGCTATAATATTATTCTTAGTAAATATTCAAAGCTTCTAATAAATTAACTTAACTATTTATAAATAAAAAAAGAAGAAAAACTTATAGTAAAAACTTAAAAAAGCTACTAAACTTTATTAAAAGCTTTTTATACTCTATTTAGATAACTTCTAAAAAAGAATATAAAAGTAGTTCTCTATTAAGTAGATAAAGCTAAAATAACTAGAGTAGTAAACTTAGAAGCTTAAATATTATTATAAAAAAGCTTATAAGAATAAGCTAGAAAGGTTACGCTCTTCTTAGTAATAGTTTATTTAGTCTCAGTTAAAAGTAGATATTAAGCTAAAGTAAAAGAAGCTAGAGTCTAAGTAATTTTAAAATAAAGTAGAAAAGTTTTTATATAGTTAATTTAAAAGCTCTACTAGATAAAAATAACTAAAAGTCTTAAGTTAAGAAAATAATAAAAATAAAAACTAAAAATAAAAAGTATTATTAAAAGCTATTAAGTAAAGTTTACTAAAGAATTAGAACTAAGAGATACTCTTTATATACTTAGATAGACGTAGATCTATATAAGTAGTCTAAAGAGATCTAGCTTAAAAGTATTTTTCTAGAGTAGATATTAGAAATAAAGCTTTACGCTTAGAAGTATAAAGTATCTAACTAAGAAGACTTACTAAGCTTATTAGTAGATATAGTATATAAAATATCTAAGGCTAATAAAGCTAATCTTTTATTATTATTACTCTAATATAAAGTATATAACTAAGTAGACTTATTTTACTAGTAGAGAAAAACTAAGTATAAAGTATTTATATAAAAAAACTCTTCTTTCTTATAAGAAGCTATTAAGTAAGTTCTTAGTAATAAAACTCTACTAACTTATTAAGTATAAAAAAGTAAGAACTAAGACTCTTTACTAAAGTAATCTAAACTAGTATTATTACTAAAGTTAGTATTAACTATAGTAAAACTAAGCGCTCTAAGTTTAGTAAGCTTATTCTTATTAGTAAAGTAAAGAGACCTAAATATATTAGATAAGTTAATAGTAATACGCTCTACTATAATAATAAAATAAAGCTAAATATAATTATTATTAGTAAAGCTTATTAGTTAAAATAATAAATCTTACTTACCTACTAAAGATAATAAAAGCTTATAATAAGCCTAGAGAACTTAGAGTAAGCTATAAAATAAATAAAAGATCTAGAATAAAGCTATAACTATTATAGAACTCTTAAGTAGACTATTAAGATATAGTTAAATATAGAAAGATTAGTATTATAGTAATAGTAGAGCGCTATACTAAAGATATTATTATAGTATAGTAAAAGCATACTAGTATATAACTAAGTAAATAGATATTAAAATAATAATAATATATAGCTTACTACTACTACTACTTCTAATTAAATAAAAAAGTATAAGCTTTTTTATCTAGAGAGTATATTATAGTAGAGCTTAAGTTTATAACTAAGCCTAAGCTATAATAAGATATAGTAGAGATAAAAAAGCTAAATAAGTAAACTCTAATAACTAGACTAAGGCTAAACTAAGATAAGATAATAGAGCTAAAATATTATATACCTAGAACTATAGATAAAAGCTAAGCTTAAGTATACCTTAAGCTTAATAGATAATTTAATTCTTTTATCTACTAAAGTAACTTTATCTAAGCTTAACTACTTCTCTATAATATATATAGAAATTAAAGTAACAAAGCTAGTTAAGCGCTAGATTATTATTTATTTAGCTTATAAAACTAACTTATATTACTTAGTTACGTAGTAAATTATTTATATTTTAAATAAAGATTAGAACCTTATCTATAAAGATTTAAAATACTAAAATACTTATACTTATTATACTAATACTATATATTAGTATAATCTACTTATAGTTATATAGCTAAATATTCTTTATTTTTTTTTATTTATCTTAGCTAATAATTACTAACTATTATAAAATTTTATTTATATTAAAGCTAGTTTTATTAAAGTTATATAAATCTTTTTTTATAATACTATATTTTATCTTTATATTCTAAACTAGCTTAAACTAATTTTTAATAAGTACTAAGTCTTTATAGAGAGCTTACTAATAATTATATATATAGCTTTAAAATATTAATAGCTTAAGATTATACTAAATAAACTTATTAACTTAGTTTTTACTAAAATTCTCTTTACTACGCTCTTAGAGTAGTTTATTAGCTATATCTTATAGATTATTTTTTTTATAAAGTAGTTTTTACTTAGTCTTAATTATTATATACTTAGTAATAGTTTTCTCTTCTAGTTTTATTAAGTACTTATAGTTTACTTTATAATTCTATAAAAAATATTATTTAGTATATTACTCTTAGATTATTATTTAGAGAATCTTATATATAATAGTAGTTTATATTTTAGTCTAGATCTAATATTAAGTTAAACTTTAAATAGCTAAATTAATATCTACTATACTATAAACTTATTATATATTAAGTTATTAAGGTATTATATATTATTATTAAAAAGATAAAATATAATAGTAGAGCTAAGAACTTTATAGAGATATTAACTTAGTAGTAAAATATATAATTACTTTATTTAAATATATTTTAGCTATTATACTAAGTATATCTTATTAAGTACTAAGTATAGTTTATTTATTTTAAAAAAGAAGTAAAAAAAGATTTAGATAAAGTATAAGAGTAAAGAGTTAGATTTAGCTTAGACTAAGAAGTATTAAGCTTAAGCTATAGCTAAGTAATCTAATTTATATTAACGTGTTGGATCAGTAAGTGGGCCAGATTAGTTAGTGGGCCACCCCACCAAACTTGACGCGACGCTCTTTACAACCACCACTATGCTGCGATAATAACGCTCTATATAGACTTCTTGTGAAGGTAGAATAAGTCTTGCTATGGTATCTTATTGTAATAATCTAAAATAATCTGTGCGCGCACTCGCAGCAGCGTATGACGTGCTAAAGTCGACGCTCTAACGACGCCTTTATGGTATTCAGGCGCGATTAGAGACAGCGTCTGTTAACCGCAAGCTATCGCTAATTGAAGAGCAGTCTCTGGTGCAGTGGATTCTAGAGCTTGACTGACGTGGTTTTCCACCCTATATAATTGACGTACGACGGATGATAGACGCGTTACTCGCCGCGCGTGGCTAGAATCTACCTCTATAGCCTGTTGGCAAGAAATGGGTGTCGCGCTTTATCTAGAGCCAGCTAGAGCTTTAGACGAAGTGGACTAGAAGATTATATAGCTAGCGTGCCTTTTGGGAGGATCCTACCGCAATCGCAGCGTGGTTTAAGCTAGTAGAGGAGACGCGACAGACGTATGGCATTCTTGACTAGGATATCTACAACTTTGATGAGACTGGGTTCGCGATGGGCGTCGCTGTAACGTTAAAAGTCGTGACTAGCGCTGATAGAGTTGGTAGAGTAGTCGTCGTACAGCTAGGCAATCGCGAGTGGGTGACAGTAATCGAGTGTATTAGCGCGTCTGGCTGGTGTCTTCCACCCTTCGTGATCC
>JAODYD010000033.1:106661-208641 GCA_026262445.1 Bipolaris bicolor | reverse complement strand
GCGTAGGGTGGGTGAAGCACTTTAACCAGCATACAGCTGCTCGTACAGCTGGAGTCTATCGTCTTCTTATCCTAGACGGCCATAGTAGCTACGCCACGCCTGAGTTCGACTAGTTCTGTATAGAGAACAAGATTATCACTCTCTGTATGCCGCCTTACACGTCGCACCTTCTCTAGCCTCTAGATGTGAGCTGCTACTCCCCTCTTAAGCGCGCGTACGGACGCGAGGTTGAGGAGCTCGCCCGGCATGGGGTCTACTATGTTGATAAAATAGACTTTCTTACAGCCTATATACGGATCCGGCTAACTATATTTACGCAGCAAAATATTTAGGTAGGCTTTTAAGCGATAGGCCTTGTCCCTCTTTGCCTAGATCGCGTTCTATCGTCGTTGACTATCGTCTGGACGCTATCTCCACTATAGACAGCTATAGATAACAATATTATAGCGTAGGCAGTAGCGTAGGCAGCGGTATAGACAGAAACACTATATATAGTAGCAGAGCTTCAGCAGCAAGTACGCTATCTTCAAGAGCGACTGCGCTGGCAGCTAGAGAGTCTAATAAGTATCGCAATACGCTAGCTTGCTAAAAGCGCTTAGCTTGTAATGTAATTAGCGACGATACTCGCAGAGGAGAATAAGAGACTACGTGAAGAAAACTAGCGTTAGCGATAGAAGCAAGATTAGCAGCGTTAGTATATTGCTTCTGGTGGAGTACTCTAAGTCTCGCAGGCTCAGTAGCTTACTGCAGAGGCAGAAAGGGTGCTTATAGAGAGTGGGCAGGGTGAGGGTAGTTAGCGACGTTAGCGCGCGCCGCCAACGTGTATGAAGTGCCATATCCAAGGCTATACTCGGACTTTATGTAGAGCTTAATAATGAATAATTTCTCTTATTTCTATCTTATTTTATTGCGTTGTTATGGCTTAATTGTGTAGAACGTCAGGTCAAGTTTGGTGGGGTGGCCCACTAACTGATCTGGCCCACTTACTGATCTAACACGTTATAAACTTCTTAAAGTAAAGACTAAAAGATATAGTTTCTTACGTTATAGTTTTATAATAATAACTATTTAAGATTATATAAAGAAATAGACTAAAAAAAACCTAGTTTTTAAAAATATAAATTTTTTTAATATTAAACTATTAATATAGTTTATGAGTAAGTAAGCACTCTAAGTAAGTATATAGCTCTCTACTAGCTTATTAACGTTAATATATACTTATAGTTTTTATTATAGTTTATAAACTATTATAATATACTAAATTAATTATTAGAATTACTACTATTACTTATACTATTTAACTTAACTATATAAATATAAGTATTATATTTAGTCTACTTATAATACCTATACTACTACTTTTCTTATACTCTCTTTAATCTACTTTTACTATTACTTTAACTGCTACTTATTTATTTAGCTAATACTTTTTATATTATACTTATAGTAAAAGTTTATCTTATTAATATATATTATATAGAGAAGTAGTTAAGCTTAGATAAAGTTACTTTAGTAGACAAAAGGATTAAATTGTCTATTAAGCTTAAGGTATACTTAAGCTTAGCTTTTATCTATAGTTCTAGGTACATAATACTCTAGCTCCGTTATCTTATCTTAGTTTAGCCTTAGTCTAGTTAGCAGAGCTTGCTTATTTAGCTTCTTTATCTCTACTATGTCTTATTACAGCTTAGGCTTAGTCGTGAACTTAAGCTCTACCGCGATATATTACTATTTATAGCTCTTATTCTTATTTACTATATCTAAAGCTTTTTAAAAAGTAGCTACTTTCTTTTCTATAAGTATTATCTTATATATAATTCTTAAGTTTCTTTACTTAGTTATATAATCTTATTACTAAGAGAACTTATAAAAAATCTAGAGTAGTTTCTTACTTTTTATTAAATAAAAGTACTCTAAGTTTTAATTTTATATACGTTATATAGTATCTATATATTTTAGATAACTACTTATTATAGTATTTATTTTAGAGTTTATACTACTATATTAAGGTTTAATTATATAGCCTATAGATTATATAAAACTAGACTAGTATCTTTTAGGCTAGCTTAGATATTCTTCTTTATAATAAACTACTTAAAAGTAGCTTTAAAGGCTAATAGGAAAGTCTCTTTACTAATATAGTTAGTAAAGTTACGTACTAAGTCTAAAATAGTATTACTATACTTATACTTTAATAGTAAAAAGTAGATAATATTAAAGAACTATAATAGATAAAATTAGTAAGTAAGGATATAGAGAAGAATAATAATCTTCTCTTTATAAAAATCTTAAAATTTAACTAAGTAGTAGCTCTTATAACTATTAATAATACGTAGTTAATATCTCTTTATAGTAGAGCTTTTTATATAAGTATTAATATACTTTAACTAAGTAAAACTAATCTAGTTATTTATTTAGCTTTTAGAACTAACTTTAAAAACCTAGTTAGTATATAGATTTTTAAACTAAACGTTAATAAGTATCCTATTTATTAAGATAATAAAGAGTAGTATTTAGTAATTTAATATATCTTTATCTTAAATAATAGTAATCTACTTATAGTTATTTAGCTAAATATACTCCTTTTTACTATATCTCTCTAAGCTTATAATAACTAACTATAATTAAATCTTACTTATTATAAATTTAGTTTTAATAAAGTTATAGATACTATTATCTATAATACTTTACTTATACTTTATTACCTAGACTATATTAAACTAGTGCTAGATAGCTACTAGATTATTATAAGTAGCTTACTAGTAATTATAAAGATAGCTCGAGCGCGTATAGAGCTTAGAAGTTTACTTAATAAAGGTATTAACTTTGTTTATATTTATAGAGTTAGTAGTATACTTCTCTAGTAGTTTATTAGCTATTACTTAAATATTATACTTTATAAGTATAAATCTTTACGTAGACTTATTAAGAATACGCTTAACTATAGCCTTCTTTTCTAGCTTATTTAAATACTTTAAGTTAAGTTTATAGTTATATTTAAAGCACTCTCTAGTGTATTACTATTAAATTATTATTTAAGAGATATTATATACCTCTATAGCACGCTTTATTCTTTATATACGTTAGGATTAAATATTAAACAGAGTAAGTTTAATATTAAATTATTATAATTTAATTAAAAGCTACGTTATTAAGATATAGCACGTTATAGTGTTAACGTTAATAAGCTATTAGAGAGCTACCTACTTACTTAAAGTACCTACTCGCTTATAAACTACATTACTATCTAAACTATTAGCTACTCTAGGCTAGTTATAGATAAACTTTTTTTTTTCTTCTAATAACTTTCTTTCTCTTATAAGTCTAGCTCTCTTTTCTCTAAATACTATCTATAATACGCTTAGATTAATTTCTTATAGTTTAGTAAATTTCTTTCTAGTTTCTAAGTTTTGTAGCTATCTAGCTATCTTTGCTACTTAATTAAGTATTTTAACTAATAACTAATTTTCTATAAGTTCTTAACTACTTTAACTAAATACTTATTATTAAGAGCTAAGAGACCTTTAAATAAGTTTGTATTAGCCTATAGTATAGAAAAATAAATATAAAAAGAGTAAAGTTATTATATAATATTTTTCTTTTTATACTTTTATTATTATATTCTTTATATAAGTAAGGTTCTAGCTAGATAGTATATTATAGACACGTTATATAATTATATACTATTACTCTTACTAGCCTAGTCTCTTATACCTAGAGATTATATAGGTCTAAGTAGTTTTTAAACTCTTAATACTCTAATTATAATCTAGTAGTCTATTTAGCTCTAGCTAAAACTCTTTTATCTAAGAGCTTAATAAAAAAAAAGTTTACTTATTAAGAGAGTAAACTATATTTAAGTACTTTATACGTTAAAGAGAATAAAGGTTTTAACTTTCTAGATTAGTAGAGATTTAATCTATTAACTTACTCTTACTTAACTAAGGTTACTAAGAATCTTTTTACTATACTAATTATCTAAGTTAGTATTAAGTAAGTTTTTAAATATTACTAAGAATATAATTAGAGACTATAGGTATCGTCTTAGCGTTTTAATAATATACTAAATAATAGTATTAATGTACACTATTACTAAGAAGCTAGATTAGTCTACTTAAACTACTAATCTAGATTAGCTATTACTAGATAAGCTTTTAGACCTTTTTATACTTCTAGCTTCTATAAAGAAGATATAGAGTTAGAATATTAAGATTTTAGATAATATTATAGATAATTACTTAGAAAATATATATATAACTTAACTAGCCTAGAAGATTCTTTATATATTATATAAGTATAATAAATAAATATAATATAACTATTTACTTATTTTTATATCTATAAACGCTAATTATATTAACTAATATAGATTTCTAAGTTCTATATCTAATTAGATACTCTAAACTAAACTTCTACTTAAGGTCTATATAGCCTAAGTATAACCTATACTTAAGATCTTAGTAATCTAACTTAACTATAACCTAACTCTAACCTAACTTAAGGTCTATATAACTTAACCTTAACCTCTATCTAAAGTCTTAGTAACCTAACCTAACCTCTACCCATAGCCTATACGACTATAACCTAACCTCTACTAAATACTATAGTTAGAGGTACCTATTTACTAGCCTTACAGAGATAATATTATCTCTATATCTACTAGACTACTTTATAACTTATAACTTATAATAAGTAGAGTTATTATCTTACTTTTTATCTTTTCTCTAAGTATAAATACTTTTAAAAAATAATTAATATTATTCTTTACTTTATTCTTAAGAGTAGATATATCTTTAACTTCATTAAGGTTATTAGTAATTATATACTTAAGAACTAATATCTAATAGAATATTTAGATTTCTATATAATATCTCTAATCTCTAATAATATTGTTTATCGTATAAAAAACGTACTATATACTAACTAAAGTAATAAAGATAGAAAAATTATCCTTAGTAACTTTCGTAAAGTAATGGTAGATAAATAAGTTAACTTTTTACTTGTTGAATAAATCTAACGGCGATATGTCCTCTACATTCTAAGGCTGGTCGTAACATTATCTAACTAATCTATACTAACCTATGTAAATTAGATTATAGTAGATCGTCTATACTTTACTAATTATTATATCCAGAATATACCTATATTTTAACACACCCCCTTAGCTTAAGAGGCTTAAGCTAAATCAATCCTAGCTTAACTACTCTAATTAAGCTTAGATCTCTATAGTAGATAACTTATTATAGAGCTCCAGATACCTAACTTCGACCAGTCCTAGTTACATCAGGAATCTATTCTATCAGTTTATTAGAAGTACTTTAGTTAGGCTATTAGCTATTATCTTAGAGAACTTTATGTATACTACTTTAATCCTATAGTAAGTAGTTTCCTATTAGAGCTAATAGTTATAGATATCTACGTGTCAAAACTTTATAGTTAGGCTTAATACTACTTAAGTAACCTAACGCTAACGTGTAACTTACATTCGCAGGAACAGATAATATCCAAGGCCAATGATAGACTGAAAATAGGCGCCCTCCACTCTCGTAGCCCATAGCCAGAAATTGCCTGCAAGGGTCGCACTTAACGATTAAAAGGTATTTACGAAAGCATAACAGTGTCTCATGACCAAGAATGCGCCAGAGAGTACGAGAGACTGCTGCATCAACCGCCGCATAGAGCTTTCTAGCACCGGCGTGGGACGGAACGTCTTGATAAGAACTGATAACAATGGTTGTGTAAGGCTGAGTATGATTGGTGTCAGCGAATATGATGCGATAAGAAACTAGCGCGTTTCGCTCGAGTAAGGAATAAATGCCGGCAAGAGGAGCTAGACCAGAAGCACACTAGCAATTACTGCTGTGTATAGCAGGGCTTCTGCGTCTGCTGGCGTTAAATTGGCAAAATTGTCGCGCTTTGGCACCGTTGCGACTTGATGTGTATAGATGAAGAGGTAGAGAGGATAGATAAATGCAGTGCCGTAGCTCTAATTTAAAACACCCTAGACTAAGGGCTCTTTAGAATAGTGGCGGTTAGCGTTATTTAGTAATAGAGGATATTGGATAAACTACTTACATAATGGTCCTCTAACGTAGGAACCTATAGATCTACTCTGTGCTTATTATCTAGAAAGATGTTGTCTGCATAGTGCTGAATAGACTAACTAAAATCGAGCGATAAGTCGGGTTGCTTTTACGCATTAATCTATCGTAAAATATAACGGGTGAAACGAGGAGCTGGTTAATCGACGAGAAGGTTGTACAAACCTGCCGTAAGAAAGTATCATTAGGGAGATATCCTAAGGCCTTAACACTACTAATTGCTTTCACGGTGCCGTTTTTGATGAACTTCCCCTAGAGAACGTTATAACTAACGGCTATTAAGCAGAGAAAGAAGGTTTAGAGCAATGTTATCTATTAATTTTGTATGTCTTGATTTCATACTGTGGATGTTGTATTAATAATAGCCTAAGAAAAAATATAAGTTATTCCGCAGAGCTTCAACTTAATTTCTCTTCTCCTACGTTTTAATAAGAAAAACACGGCCCTCCTAGTTAAGATAGAAAGGCTCGAGTATAGGCCCTACATAATTTTCCATTTCTAGATATTTCCTAATTTTTGCTAACGATGTTGGTGGAGACACATCTGTCTCGGTATATTGCCTAGTTTGTGCGGCTAAGACTACTAGAGAGTAAAATACCGCGGGTACTTAAATACACTCTTGTAATGAAATATGCGATGCTAGAAGCGATTCCAAAGGTAACCAATAGGCTCATAGGGATTAATAGCACGAAAGCCAAGATAAGCTAGAGTTTTCCTAACACTGCAATGTTGCTACCATTTCTGAAAAAGCTACTGCTCCCGCCAGCCTTGTAATACAAGGCTGCTGGCACCAGGGTAAAGAGAGTGAGGCATATTTTTATAACAATACCTTTTGTTGAAAGGCTTTCTATGGCATGTTTAAAGCGGGGTGACGGGCTAAGCGGCATCTCCAACTGCTGGTCTAGCTGCCTTGCTTCCCGCTTGGGAACAGCGCGCTGGACTGGGTTAGAAACGAGCAAGTCTTATTTAGCTAGATATTGGGAGCATTTACATAACCTTGCATAGATTCAATCTTAAGACTTGTAGGGCTGTTGATAGTATCGCTGGAATGGCCGACAAAGTCAAAATCAGCGCTGGCGTCGCCGCCTGCAACCTCCATTAGCACATCGCAGCCGCCGGTATGGTCGTCTAAGAAGAGACATTGTACACCAGTAGAGTTAGCTAACAAAAAGAGGTCAACAAAATAAATATCTGCATGTTGTACCTTTCCCATGGATAACAATCCAGAGCTTCTCTGGCGTCTTTGCTTCAGCGACTTGCTCCAGCGTATACTCGGTGCTAGTTGTGCCTACCATTCGGACTCGTCTTCGCTGCTACAACGCTGATTTCTCTAGTTGTGACTCTATTTAATGTTCATTCTTGGTTTCAACGCTTTGTTTATCGTGGCTTGAATTTGATGTGCGATTGCGTAAGAGGAATTAAGTAACCTTTCCAATTTAGGATGTTTTTAAATGCAAGTGCTAGCCGAATTGACCGAAATGGATTTTGGCTGCGTCTACATATTCATACACCTGCTACTTCATGGGGTTGGCAAGCTCCTATATTTCCAGGTGTGCAAGGCCATTCATGCTATGTAGACCTTTTCCTAGTTCTGTACTCAAGATAAGCCAACATGACGTTGAAAGACTTCCATCTGATTGGCACGGTGCAAAGGCAGAGTATTAAGCTCGATGTCCGGCCGTGGGAATCGCTAGAGGATTTAAAGTCGGATCTCAGTAGCGCATTTGGAATTTGGGACCCGAAAGGTGTTGATCCTGTCTTTGAGTACAGAGTTGAAGTGTTAATATGGGTAACTAGGAGTGTCGCTGCACGGAGCGGAGACGCTCGACACGATTGACGATGTTATGGCATTTACAGGTTCAATCAGTCTCAAAGTAGATGGTAATCCGATACGACTGCCTCACGCGCCGAAGGAGCTGCCGTTTTTTAGAAACCATTTTAAGATCTATCCAGATCATTCGGGTAACTATGAACAGCTATTTGCGCAGTTGGGCAGCGTCATCAAAACGGTCAACATGGGTACGACTACGTATCTCACCAACGATCCGCAAAGTATCAGAGGCTGCACTGAGCGAGAGCGAGTACTTTACCAAAATCACATCAGATGCGTCACATCCGCTGTAATACATAAATGACCAGACGGCGCTCTTCATATGCCACACGTCGTCGCCGGCGTTTCACATTGCGCTCAAGTTTGTTCCGCCGAGTATAACGCCCAATGCGGTGCGCCAGTACGTAAATCCCATGCAGCAGGCCATTGAGGAGAGCTTTTCCGTATTCGACGAGCTCGACGCGCAGGGAAAGGCATTCAATGCCTATCAATACATGTTCAAGCTTGCTGGGCAGATCATCTACCGCATCGTACTGAGACTCGATGTCGGGCACTTCACGACGGTTGACACGCCAGCGCACGAAATCATCCACTTGCTTGGCGAGTACATGTCGCTGATGAAGAAGACGTCGCTCAGCCCAACGTGGTACAAGTACCTGCCGTATGGTAATCATCGGCGGCTAGCCGAGGTCAAGACACGTGCATGGAGGCTCATCGACGAGGCCATTGACAACGCAGCCGTGGGTAACGGCGGCAAGGACACGCCCATTCGTGAGGCTGCGCTCAACTCAACGTGCATCGCGGACTACTTGAAGCGCGCCGTCAACGACGACCGGCAGAAGCTGCCGCACGAGTACAGGCTAACCAACATTGTCGTGCTCATTGGCGCGGGCTTTGTAACGAGCTCGTCGCTGCTCTCGTGGATAGTCTACGCGCTGACTAAATACTCGGGTAACTAGGAGCGGCTGCTTCAAGAACTCGTCAATTATGGCTGCACTCTCTACAAGGAGTGGTCGTACGAAGAGATCAACTCGCTGACATTCCTCGACCATTTCATCAAGGAGACGCATCGTATGCACAACCCGTCGTTCCAGACAGCGCGCAACACCAAGAAGGACGTAATCGTGCCTGGCGGGTAGCAAATCCCAGCCGGTGCTATCGTGATCCTACCGTTTCCATCAATTCATCGCCACAACGACCACTGGGAGAATCTGGACCGCTTCGACCCAGATCGCTGGGCGGCAGATGGTCGGACTTGACATCGGTTCGCCTTTACGCCTTTTGCGGCCGGCCCGCGAGGCTGCATGGGGTTTAACGTGGCGAAACTTGAGGCAAAGCTGGCTCTCGTGAAATTGGTTCACCGCTACCGCTTTGAGGATGCGACGACTGAGTCGATGCAGTATGACCCAGAGTTTCTCGTCATCCGGCCGCTTAACTGCCGTGAGGGCGCACAAGCGGACAAGTTGGCCGGTGCTGCAACCGTCGTAGCATGTAGAATGCAGAGACATAAAAGGGGGGGTGTAATTAGTATTGTGATGGGTAGAACACAAAAATACTTATGTTCAATCACGACCATTGCTTGCGTCACTTATGTAATCCGGATCGGTGTCTTCTAACGAATTTCTAATATGATGTCACGTGACATTGTATACAACCGAGAGGCCTCTTCCCTCAGCCTCCTGAGTGTTAGTACACACTTGGCACAAGCGTACGACTAGTGTAAGCCTCATCTCGGCACAGTCCGTGACGTTAGACGCTACTCCAATATATCTTAGGGCCTGTTCGGTTGCGCGGTTGCGGTTTGCGGTTGCGGTTTACTAAGCCTAATTTAGGCTGCGGTTTTAAACTGCAGCTAAAACCGCGAGATTATTTAGTAAACTGCGTAGTTTTTAAGTATTAACTCTTACTACGTTTTATTAGTATCGCTCTAGTTAAAAAAGCTATATCTAGTACTTACCTTACCTCTATTATATACTATATTAGAAAAGGTTAAACTACGATTCTAAATAGTAGTAAGGAGGGTAGTAGTTAGCTACGTTTTTACTTATACTATATATTAAAAACTAACTACTAAAAAAGCTATCGCGATAGTTATAGCTAGTATAGTAGCTAGAGCTACGCTAGTAGTTATAGCTAGTAATATATATTCTCCTTTACTTTTAGGCGTTTAAGCTTATAATAATAATTATAACAATAGGTATTGCTAGCTTACTTTCTACTTAAGTAACAATACATAGTTATTTACTAAGAGCTAACTTAGCTAGCTAGTATTTAAATTATTAGCCTATTAGCTACGTTATTATAGCCTCTATAATAGATAGGCGTTAGTTAAAGAAATACTACTTATATTTTTATATATCTATAGTATTAGATTATTATAAAGAAATGCTAAATACTATTATAGATAATTACTAGATACTATATCTTAGTCAGTCTAAAAGCTCTTATAATTATAGCTAAATTACTTACTAGAGGCAAGACACTTTTACTAAGTACTAGATAGGCTAATCTAAATATACCTAGATGTAGTAAGGCTAGCTTTAAATACTATACTAGCTATAATCTATAGTAATTTATAATACTAGCTAGCCTTTAGAGACTATATAGATATACTAGATAGAATATACCTAAAACTTTATATACTAAGTAGTTAGTAGTTATACTTTTATAATTATAAAAAAAAACTTACTTAAAATATTCTTATAGTAGTAGATTTTAATATAAACTTTACTTAGGTACTAGTAGACTAGAAAAGCTTAGCTTATAATAGGTAAGTACTATAAAATACTATCTACTAAAGATTTTTAGTACTACTAAGTTAATATTATTTGACTAATACTAAATATACTAATAAAATAATCACGCTCTTACTATATAAAGATATATACTATTATCTATAAGAGGTTAGAGCTATTAAGTATATACTAAAGAATAAAAAAAAACTTTTTAATATATATTACTCTAGCTTATAGATAGTAGTTAAGTATACTTTTAAAGTCTAGAAATAGTACTAGTATATTTTTAATTAAGTATATAAGTTCTTAATTACTACTTAAGTTAATTTAGTATATAAATTAGCTATAGTATATAATTATATTAATAAGTTCTATTTAGTTAGTAAAGATTTAGAGTAGTTAAATCTAGTAGATAGCGAACTAGTAGATAGCGAACTAAATAGTAATATTAACGCTAGCAAAGTAGTAGTAGAGCTAGCTAGTCTAGATCTAAGAAGAGAGCTAATTATAGATTAACTATAAGAAAACTACTCTTATATTAGTAGTATATCTTAAGGCTAGTCTTATAGATATTAAAATAATACTCTTATAGTAAAAATTAAGTTTTTTTTAGTATTATTATAGATAGTTTAAGTAAAGAACTTTACTATACTAACGTAGTTTATAAGCAAGTCGCTTACCTAAGCAAGTCACTCACTCTCTACCAGCGCGTTAACGTTAACACTATAACGCGTTATATCTTAATAACACAATTACTAATTAACTTACTTTAAGTTAGACCTTTAGCTTACTCTTTTTAATATCTAATCGCGACGTATTTAAAGCTAAAGACGTACTGCCTCTATCTATAAAGTACCTTAAAGAACCTTATCTAACTAATACGCTAGAAAGCACTTCTAACGTAACTATAAACTAAATTTAAAGCGCTTAAATAAACTAAAAGAGAAAGCTATAATTAATTATATTCTTAAAGAGTCTACGTAAAGATTTACGCCTATAAAGCCTAACGTTTACGTAATAGCTAATAAACTACTATATAAGTAGAAAGATAACTCTATTAGTAAAAACTAAGTTAATAACTTTATTAAGCGTACTTCTAAGCTCTATACGCGCTAGAGCCGTCCTTATAATTACTAGTAAGCTACTTACGAAGACCTAGTAGCTATTTAGTACTAGTTTAACTTAGTTTAGATAATAAAGTAAAAGTAGAGTATTATAGATAATAATATCTATAACTTTAATAAAACTAGCTTTATAATAAGTAAGATTTTATTATAGTTAGTTATTATAGTATTAGAAGGATATAGGAAAAAGAAGTAGATATAGCTAGGTAACTATAAGTAGATTATTATAATCTAAGACGTAGACGCGTTAGGTCGCTAGATACTACTCTTTATTATCTTTATAGGTAAGATACTTATTAACGTCTAGTTTAAAAAATTACCTACTAACTAGGTTCTTAAAGTTAGTTCTAATAGCTAGATAAATAACTAGCTTAGTTTTATCTAGTTAGAGTACTTTAATATCTATATAAAAAGCTCTACTATAGGTAGATATTAACTACTTATTATTAATAGTTATAAGAGCTACTACTTAGTTAAATTCTAAGATCTTTATAAGGAGAAGAAGATTATTCTTCTCTATATACCTACGTACTTATCTTATCTATTATAGCCTCTTAACGTTACCTACTTCTTACTATTAAAGCGTAAGTATAGTAATACTATTTTAGGCTTAGTACGTAACTATACCTACTATATTAGTAAGAAGACTTTTCTACTAGCCTTTAAAACTACTTTTAAGTAGTCTATTATAAAAGAGAATATCTAAGCTAGCTTTAGAGATGCTAGTCTAGTCTTATATAACTTATAGACTATACTATTAAAGCTTAATATAGTAGTATAGATACTAAAATAGTTATTATAATAAGTAGCTATCTAGAAGGCGTAGACGCCGCGTAACGCGCGTAAAGTTAAAGCTTAAAGTACTCTTATTTAATAAAAAGTAAGAAACTACTCTAAGTCTTTTATAAGTTCTCTTAATAAGAAAGTTATATAGCTAAGTAAAGAGGCTTAGTAAATAGTATATAAGATAATGCTTATAAGAGTAGAAGTAGCTACTCTTTAAGAGACTCTAAATATAGTAAATAAGTATAAGAGCTATAAGTAGTAATATGTATAGATAGAAGAGACTTTTACTATAAGTAAAGTATAAAAAGTATTAGCTAAATAAGTAAGTAGTAGTTATAGTAATAGTAAAAGTATATTAAAGAGAGTATGAAAAGAGTAGTAGTATAGACGTTATAAGTAGACTAGATATAACGCTTATATCTATATAGTTAAGATAGATAGTATAAGTAATAGTAGTAATTCTAATAATTAATTTAGTATATTATAATAGTTTATTAACTATAATAAAATACTATAATAATATATTAACGTTAACGCGCTAGTAGAGAGTAAGTAACTCGCTTAGATAAGCGACTTGCTTATAAACTACGTTATAGCTAATATATTATAATATTAGAATATATATAGATAATAAATACTATATCTTAATTAGTAGCTTTAGATTTTATAGTAAAAGCTTAGTTATAGTAAAAATTAATATCTTAAATATTAAGCTATCTATAGCCTTCTACTAACTCTTCTACTTTTACTATAAAATACTTAAAATACTTCTTCTAACTACTACTTTACTACTTACTTAAAACTCTTAATTACTATATTAAACTACTCTAAATCTATATCTAAACTAATAATTATTTCTTTATAATTAAGTAGAAACTTCTATACTTAGCTATAACGTGGTTTTAGCTTTATTAAGTAGAAAAATCTTATAGTATACTTCTTCTTAAACTTATTAATTACTATATATTTTAACTTATCTAGTAGATATTAATACTTTAACTCTATAATCTATATAGTATTATACTAGTAATCTTTTTATATTACTACTACTAAATTTAATATCTATATAGTAAATCTACTAAGCTACTATCTAAGCTAATTAGCTACTATTTACTACTATTTTAATAAGCTTATAACTAACGCTAGAGTAGATCTTTTACTACCTACTATAGACGATACCTTACTACTATAGCTTAGTAATAGTAAAGTATTATTAGTTAGCTAGCTAACTAGCTTTTTTACTAATATAGCGTTACCTCCTATCGCGAGTATACCTCTAAATAGTTAGCCTAGCTTCTCTATAAATTAAAGTAGCCTTAACTTAAACTTTTAAGTCTCTAAATAAGCTATAAAATATACTTCTATTACGTCTAGATTACTAGTTACTATACTAAGCTTATTAATACTAAATCTAGACTAAGAAGTAAGATACTTCTAGATCTTCTAATCTTTTTTCTAGATATTAATTTTATCTTTAAAAGCTATTAGAGTTACTACTACTTAGCGTATAACTAACTATATGTTCTATTCAGCCTTCTCTAGCGCTATTTCTTTCTAGCTACTATCTACTCTCTATTCTAGCTTCTTTCTAGTCTCTAATAGTAATATTAATAATTCTCTCTCTATTTTCTACGTCTATATAATATTTTAACTCTACTAGATATTAGTAAGTAGTAATAATAATACTAGTAGCTATATTAACTACTAGCTTATCTAAGTAGACTCTAGTTATAAGGATACTAAAAGTAACTACTATGTATAATTTAATAATATCTATTAATTATATTAAAATACTATTTTAATAGTATATCTACTATAGTATATAGTATCTAAACTACTAAAGTTATAGAGAACTAAACTACTAAAACCTCTACTAAACTATCTCTTAGTCTTCTATCTTAATTTAGAAAAGTAAAACTATAATACTAGCTAGGATTCTATACTATAACCTCTACTAAAGCTCTATACTTAATTAGATAGTAAAACTATAAACTATAATCACGTAACTAAATAAGCTCTTAGATACTATAGAGAAGCTTTTTAAAAGTCTCTACCTACCTTAGTAAGCAGAGGTATTAGCCGCTATCAAAATATAGAAGTATCTCTAAGCTAACGTAGCTATTTTTTTTAACCTTATTACTTCTATTATTACTCTATCTTACTATAGCTCCTTATAATATCGCTACTTATACTCTAATTATTGCTTTTAAAGCTACTAGTAAGCTAAATAAAAAGATTACCTACTTAACTAGGATCTAAAAGCGTATAATTAATAATATATTTATTTAAGCTATTAGATATAGCTTTAATCTATATTAATATCTAATTAAGATCTATAATAAGTATCTTAAAAACGCTTCTTAATTAGGTTACCTATTAAAGTAAAATAAGCTTTTAGTAAAAGTAATATATAGTATATATACTAATTACTATAGCTAAGAGAAGTCTTATACTAATATAGCTAGCGCTTTTAGCTAAGAGAGATATAATATCTTAGATATTATAGTATAGTAAATCTTAAGAAAGGTAGGCTATAGAAAGACAAAGCTAATAAGGAAGCCTAGATTAATAAAGAAAATAAGAGAGAATTAGCTTAGATAGTACTAAGAATATAAAGACTAAATAATCAAAGACTAGAAGAATATTATCTAGTCTAATAAGACGTCTATTATCTTAAATTATAGACGTAAAGGTTATTATATATAGAGAAAAGTAGATAAGGCCTTTATTTATAGTTATATTTATAAAAGATAGAAAGGCTATAGTAAGTTTATATTTTAGAGCTACTTTTTATATAATTAAAAAGGCCCTTCTTACTACTAGGCGCTAGAGACTAAAAAAGAGAAGGATATAGTAGCTACTTAAATTAATAAGCTTAATTAAGAGCTTAAGCCTATTATAAGAGCTTAATAAGAGCTTAAGATAGGTATACGCTAGCTTAATCTTTAAAATAAGCCTAGCTCTAAGCCTTCTTAGAAATAGACTAAAAAGAATAGAAAGCTTAGTTAAGGTAAAGACTTAGGTATTAATTAGTATTAATATTAGACGTCTATTCTACTACTAAAGCTTATCTCTTTTATAAAGTCTTATAAAGCTTAGCGTCCTTAAATAGTCGTTTAAGAAAATAAGGCACTTTTATATAACTACTACGTTTAGTAGTATATATATAACTTATACAACGTTAATAGGCTACTTTAGTATAGTAACTTCTTTAATTTCAATGCTATTAAGCTATACTAGTTATAGATAAAGAGAGTTACTATAAAGAAAGGTATACTAAAGAGTAGAGTAGAGGCTATCCGTATATAGGAGTAATGCTAGAGAGATCTACCTTAAGAGAAGATTTAAGCGTAGATTAAGCGTATACTAGTTTATATTAGAGAGATTATTAGACTTAAAGATAGTAACAAGTATTAGAAGGGCAAGAATATACGTAGATTAAGGGAATAAGACTACAGTATATCAGAGAATTTTCCGCATTCAGATAGCGGCTGACACCCCTGCTCGCCAAGGTGGGCAGAGACTTTTAAAAGGCTCCTCTATACAGTTGAATGCATATAGGCGAACCAAATTGGGTTCAAAATCCTGGTTTGGATAGTTCCCAATTACAAACAATCCAAAATTGGCTAGTATTTTTCCCTAAGAGAGATGCGACGCTGGCTTTTGCGCAATTAATAGCCGACATATGCTCGCGAATCGGCTAAAAAACTTGTCCCTTTCCGCATTTACATGTTTTATAGATCGAAGTCAAGTCCAACCGCGTTCTGAATAGGGAAGTGAGCCTTACGCTTTATTATCTTTATTTACCTATTACATTTCTTATGCAAGTCGTTATTATTGCTGTTGTTTATATTTAGGAGCTAGACTTGCAGAGCCTCGCCTCTTTTTTTATCGTCCTTTAACATCATTCGCATGGTTGGCAACTCAACCTTTACGTCTTGTCCATCCCTTGCTTGCTCTTTATATGGTCAGCCGATTGAAGATCTACCTTTAGCAACTATGAGGACTTATGGTATCGATGCCAGTACTGCGAGCGATCCATCTACTATGACTGGGTCCGAAAAAGGTAGTAGCTCAGTTCCAGAAACGCTCATTGGCGACGGTATCAATCTAGCGCAGCGAGGTCCTGAGAATATGGAGAAGCCCACGTCTCCACGACCCGTCCACTGAGTTAAGGTATGTGAACCAGCACCTTTGCAAAATCAATGGAAGTTCAAGTCTTCTGACCAGTTCAATCGCAGTGGGTCCTTATTGTCGTCTCTCTCCTGGCGTCGTTTCTGCTCTACGCCCTTGACACCACCATTGCGGCCACCGACTAGCCCGCCATTGTCAACACGTTTGGCCATGTCGATCTTGTCCCCTGGCTTAGCGTCGCCTTTGCCCTTGCCTCGGCCGCAAGCACGCTCCCCTGGTCTAAGGCATTCGGCCTCTTCTCTGCTAAGAAGCTGTTCCTCGGTGCAACAGCGCTATTCATGGGTACGTCGGTCCTCTGTGGCGGCGCTCCAAACATTTCTGCCTTCATTTTCGGCCGTGCCCTCGCAGGTATTGGCGGTACTGGCATGTACATGGGACTTTTGACCATCCCTTCGGTCAACACCTCTGAAGTCGAGCGCCCGCAATATCTCAGTCTTACTGGTTTCTGGTGGGGCATCGATACCGTCTTAGGTCCTTCATTGGAGGCGCATTTGCTGAGAGCTCGGCGACTTGGAGATGGGCGTTTTACCTTAAACCCTGCGTTGGTGGTGCTGTTGCGCCCATTTGCTTCCTTATCATACCAGACTATCACCCCGTACCTGGTGTGTCGTTGCGCTCGCGCCTCGCCAAGCTAGATTACATTGGATCCGCTCTCTCTTCCGGTGCGGTCCTTTGTATCATGATGGCAATGAATTTTGGAGGCGTTCTCTGGACTTGGAACGATGGCAGGAGCATCGCTCTGTTCGTACTGCCCGGCGTCTTGCTCGGTCTGTTCTGCGCCTAGCAAATCCTCTGTTTCATGAGTTCTAAAAAGGATCGCCTCTTCCCCATGCATTTCTTCCGCAGCTACGAGATGGTCATTCTGTTCATCACCATGAGTACGTATTACCTTTTTGCTTCAAGTCGGAAACGAATTCGGGATCACTAACAGCCTGCAGTGTTTTCCGCATTTGGAACATTCATCACCATCTATTACTTCCCACTGTACTTTCAGTTTACTCGCGGCGCCACCGCCCTCGAGACGTCGGTCCACATCTTGCCCTATATCCTATTTCTCTCCGCCTGCGTCCTGATTAATGGACTCTACATGTCAAAAACTGGATTTTATTATCTATGGTATGCCTTTGGTTCGGTACTGCAACTCATCGGCGGCGCTTTGCTCTGTAAGTACACCTCACCCTGTACGAACTGCCTTTGTATCGCCATTTTGCTGACGGACACGATATAGACACATCCAATGAGACTACCAGCAACGCGAAGATCTATGGCTACACTATTCTTCTCGGAACCGGTGTTGGTTGCTACTGCCAGGCCGGCTTTCCCGTTGCGCAGGTGAAAGTTGCTGCCTCCGATATTGCCTACAGCGTTGGCTTCATGACCGTCAGTCAAATGCTTGGGATTGCCTTTGGTACCGGTATGTCTGGTGCCGTTTTTGTCAACCAGGCGCATACTGGCCTTCAACGCCTTTTCCCCAGCGCATCTGTTGAACAAATTTCTGCTGCGGTCGCTGGTGTGAGAAGCGATCTCATCGATAAGGCAAGTAAAGAAACCGCTGCTGCAGCCATTCACATTATCGCTTTGGCAATTCAGGACGCATTTATACCTGTCTTTGTGACAGGCGCCATTTCTTTCCTGTGTAGCTGGGCTATGAAGAGAGAAAAGATCTTTTGATAGATTGACACGAAAGACTATTTGTTGATGTGGATGAGATTTTAGTAACCCTGCCCGGATTTACAATTCTGTACGATTAGTCTGGAGACATGTGCGCGCATAGGAGTCCGGTTTTGTAAAGAAGACGCTTGGTGTACTGGAAAAACAATGAATTCATTCTTTTAGAATATATAGAGGGGAGAGTAAGGTCCGTCCCTGCGTGCCGAAAAACCCTATGTGCCGAAAACGACCAATCAAATCGCAAGCATCATGGACTTCCCTCTAAACGTCGCGATCCGATTGGTCGTTTCCAGCATATAGGGTTTTTCGGCACATAGGGACGGACCTTAGTTGAGATATATGAGCCAGAAGCTACGGACTTGGAACAATAGACCCAAGTACAGAGTACTTGTCAATGTTCCAGCCAAGCCCGCTAGAAAGGGATCTGCATTACTGGTTAGTCAAACAACTTATCACTGGTGGGTCGTACAACATTTTCCCCTTAAACCCAACGCTTTACCATTCTGAGCGCGATTCGGACCTGCTCTCGCGGCCTTAGATTGGATGAGGAAGGCCGGAGCTGCTCTTTCGGTCCGAGCTAGGATATAGTAACGTACGATATATATTTCTAAAGTTTAATGCTGTTTCTTGCATAGCCGTGATAGATAGTGGAAACACGTCCGACAGGATCGTCGGCTTTATTCTTGTAAATACGAGCTCTGCGTCAGTCAATGGTGTTTGGGATACAGCACATTATAGTGCCGAGAATACAACAATTCTTGGACGGAGAATTGACCATGTTTGTTGGTCATCGCAGGCAGACGCACGCACGGATATATAAGTTGCTCTGTGAGCACTAGAATTAAATAAGTTTTATCGTGGTCAATCCTCATCACACTTAACAAAACAATTGCAACTATCATCAGCAGCAGTTTTATTTTTCAAGATGCGCATCGCCTTCGTCTTCAGCCTCCTTCCTTTCCTCACCTCGGGAGCGGCACTTGTCCGACGCGTCGATCCAGGCTGCCCAGCTTCAATGCCGCACCAACTTCCACCACCACGGGAGTACTTGTGCAATGTTTACGGATTGTCATATGTAAGCTATTACATTCTTTCTCTATAACTAAAATCAGGTATTCGTACTAACCGTTGAAAAGGAGGAAACTTGCGACCGTGATGGACGTACCGATCGAGGTTACCGTACGTGCGCATCCATTGGGCCTCTTGAGCCATGAGACACAAAGGGGTAGTGGGTCAAGTAGTGGGTTCTAGGGAAGGAGTAATCACTATCTATGAGCATAAACACCAAAAAAAAACTTGCTAAGAAGATAAGGCCAGGGATTGAGGATAGGGTTGGGATTGACTTGGGGTTAAGCCCTAAGCGCAACCTTAAGTTAGTATGGGCTACATTAGCGAACACCAACTCTATAGTATACTTTATCTAACAACCTATGCTATATGTATCGCGTTATTATGAAAAGTAGTTGGTTGAATGCGCGCGAGTTTTCTGCATCTTGGGTAGAAGTTGCGTCAATTTTGAATATGATGCAAGCTAGTGTTCCATGCCTCTCATAATTCTGCGGAACAATAGCTGGGAAATTCAGCAACCCTAATGGAACAATAGCCGGAACCAACTATTGTTCTATTAGGGATTGAGGATAGAGTTGCGTACGATAAGGCGAAAGTGCTACCTCTTGTCAGACTATCAGGGATTTTCTAATCAAGGACCCGTTTAGATCACTGTGATAAATAGCCGTGATAATTGATGGGAAAAATAAGACTGATCGTATTGGTTGCTCTGTCCTGCGCCCTGGCGGGGCGAAGGCGCGCCGCCTTATGAGCGCTATCGCTATTGTTTTCTCTGTCTCGTATAGGCAGCTGAGTATCAGCCTTGCCTAGGGGTAGGCCTTGGCGCTCAGCCCTGATTGGCTGCAATCACAGAATCCGGGTGCTCGATCACACCCGGATTCTATCACTTATCTACCACCTCTCCTCTCTCTAGCTTATTATTAAGAGTAGATCTTAAGTAAAAGTAATATAAGACTTCTAGTATTAAGACTCTAAAGTAAATTTATATACATAAAGTTATTATATAAGGTTTAGTACAAATACTTCTCTAGTTTATTCTTTTACCAGTATAGATAAGAGAAACTAAATTTATTTCAAAGCTAGAGTTACTTAGAGGTATATAAAAGTATATAGAATATAAAAAGTCTTAGAATCTTATAAAATACCTACAGACTTTATATAAATAGATCTTAAAAAACAAATTTATTTTACTACTAAGTCGTTAACCCCACTAAGTCGTTAGCTCTACTACCACACCCCACCTTTGCAACAATAACGCGTAATGTCTTTATAACCTAACGTATAATAAGATTATAGTAAAGTAGATATTAACTTAGCTATTTAAAGTCTTACTTTATATTAGATCTAGACTAAAATATACGCTACTATCGTGTATAGTATCCTATAAATAATAATCTAAGAGTAATACGCTAAATAACGCTTTTAATATAATTATAAGGTAAACTATAAGCGTCTAAGAAACTAAAAAAAGAAGTCTATTATAAGGCGTATAATAGTTAAGGCTAAGTAAGAACTACTTTATAAGAGAGATAATATACAAAATGTAACTAATAGACTACTCTAAGAGTATAGTAGAGAGAAAGTTAGTAAGAACTAAGTTAATAAGCTTATCTAGTATAATTCTAAGCTATATATACGCTAGAGCTGTCTATATAATTACTAGTAAGCTCTTTAGAAAGATCTTATACTTATTACTAGCTAGTTTAAGCTAGTTTAGAATATAAATATAAAGTAACGTGGTTCACAAGCGAGTCGCTTACCCAAGTAAGTCGCTTACTCCCTACCAGCGCGTCAACGTTAACACGTTATTATAGTGTTTTATTATAGTTAATAAACTATTATAATATACTAAATTAATTATTAGAATTACTACTATTACTTATACTATCTACCTTAACTACATAGATATAAGCGTTATATCTAGTCTACTTATAACGCCCGCACTACTACTCTCCTTATACCCTCTTTAACGTACTTTTACTATTACTATAACTACTACTTATTTATTTAGCTAATACTTTTTATACTTTATCTATAGTAAGAGTCTCTTTTATCGATATATATTACTACTTATAGCTCTTACGCTTATTTACTATATCTAGAGCCTCTTAAAAAGTAGCTACTTTTACTTTTATAAGCGTTATCTTATATACTATTTACTAAGCCCTTTTACTTAGCTATATAACTTTCTTATTAAGAGAACTTATAAAAGACCTAGAGTAGTTTCTTACTTTCTATTAAATAAAAGTACTTTAAGTCTTAACTTTGCGCGCGTTATGTAGCGTCTACGTCTTCTAGATAGCTACTTATTATAGTAACTCTTTTAGTATCTATACTACTATATTAAGCTTTAATAGTATAGCCTATAGATTATATAGAACTAGACTAGTACCTCTAAAGCTAGCTTAGATATTCTCCTTTATAATAGACTACTTAAAAGTAGTCTTAAAGGCTAGTAAGAAAGTCTCTTTACTAATATAGTAGGTATAGTTACGTACTAAGCCTAAAATAGTGTTACTATACTTATACTTTAATAGTAAGAAGTAAATAACGTTAAGAGGCTATAATAGATAAGATAAGTACGTAGGTATATAGAGAAGGATAACATTCTTCTCTTTATAAAAATCTTAGAATTTAACTAAGTAGTAGCTCTTATAACTATTAATAATAAGTAGTTAATACCTACTTATAGTAGAGCTCTTTATATAAGTATTAAAGTACTCTAACTAAGTAAGACTAAGCTAGTTATTTATCTAGCTATTAGAACTAACTTTAAGAACTTAGTTAGTAGGTAAATTTTTAAACTAGACGTTAATAAGTATCTTACCTATAAAAATAATAAAGAGTAGTATCTAGCGATTTAACGCGTCTACGCCTTAGATTATAGTAACCTACTTATAATTACTTAGCTATATCTACTTCTTTTTACTATATCCTTCTAAGCCTATAAAAACTAACTATAATAAAATCTTACTTATTATAAAGCTAGTTTTATTAAAGTTATAGATATTATTATCTATAATACTCTAGTTCTACTTTATTACTTAAACTAAGTTAAATTAGCGCTAAATAGCCGCTAGGTCTTTATAAGTAGCTTACTAGTAATTATAGGAATAGCTCTAGAGCGTATAGAGCTTAGGAGTATACTTAATAAAGTTATTAACTTAGTTCTTACTAATAAGGTTACCTTTCTACTTATATAGTAGTTTATTAGCTATTATATAAACGTTAAGCTTTATAGATATAAATTCTTATATAGACTCTTTAAGAATATAATTAACTATAGCCTTTTCTTCTAGTTTATTTAAGTTCTTTAAATTTAGTTTATAGTTATATTAGAAGCGCTTTCTAGCAAGTTAGTTAGATAAAGTTCTTTAAAATACTTTATAGATAGAGATAGTACGTCTTTAGCTTTAAATATATTATAATTAGATATTAAAAAGAGTAAGCTAAAGGTCTAACTTAGAGTAAGTTAATTAGTAATTACGTTATTAAGATATAACGCGTTATAGTATTAACGTTAACGCGCTAGTAGAGAGTAAGTAATTTACTTAAGTAAGTAACTTGCTTAAGTAAGTAACTTACTTATAAACTATATTATCTTTATTTAGTTTATACTTTTATATATAGTATTTTTAATATTAATAATAAGTTTAGATCTAAAGAGTCTAAAAAGTATAATTACTATACTTACTAGAAAAATAAATACTCTTTAGTAAGCTTTCTTTATATTTACTTATAGTTAGTTAATTACTAACTAATATAAATTTTTTAGTATATTAAAGATAAGTTTATACCTTTTATTACTACTATAAACTATTTTTATACTACTTATATAAGTAAGTATCTAAAGATAAATTATAGCTATATTTAAGCTATAGTAAAAAAATCTACTCTATTTTTTACTTACTAGATCTAGATAACGTGTAGCTAGAAGAAAGAGTTATTAATAGTTAGGCTTTTAGCTACTAGCTACTAAAAATTAGTAAAGATTTAAGATAAGCTTTATTATTTAAAGAGTTAGATAGTTAGTTTAGAGTAGACTATAGTAGGTCTTAGAGGCGCTTTAGCTCTAGCTTTAGAGTCTATAGAGCTAGATAAGAGAAAGAAAGAGAAGAAAAATAATAAAAAAGTCTTTTAGTCTTTATTATATAACTATAGCTTTAAGTAGATTTAGAGAGTAGTATTTTTAACTTAGAGATCTAAGTAATTATATATTAAAACTAGTTTTAGTTATTTTTATAAATATTCTAGAATAGATTATTTTAATATTTAATTAAGTTTTATATTTTTTTTATTTTTATATTTAATTATCTTATAATAAAGTTATATTTTTTTTTTTTTATTTCTATACTTTAATATATTTTAATAAAGAATAGAAAGGTTCTAGCTTAGATGAGTTTTAATTATAGAAATACTTATATTTATAAAATATATTTATAAGATTTAAAATATAATACTAAGTTATATCTAGATTATATCTAAGCTAACTAATATAGTATTTTAGTTTAAAATAATATAACTTACTTACTAAGATTTTTTCTACTTTTAATTTTTCTACTCTTTAAATTAAAATTTTTAAAAGTTTTAGTATATCTTATTTAAGTAAAGAATTCTAGAGATATTTATATAATAACTCTAAAGTAAAAATATTATAAATTTAAAACTTTTTTAGAAACTATAGTTAGTAGAAGATTTTATCTATTCTATTAGTTTAAAAGATCTTTCTTATTTTTTAAATAGCTTCTAGCTAAAATAATTAAGAGTAAGATTATAAGTATTTAAGAAAACTTAGTTACTAATTATTTAGCTAATAAAATATTTATATTTATTTATTATATTTTATATCTAGTCTTAGATTATCTTTTATTATTTTTTTATAATTATTAAAGTATAATATATTTAGGTAGCTAATATAAAGACTTTTATTTATCTAAGCTTATCTATTATAAAAAGGTTTTTAAATTAAAGTCTTAGTTTTAACTTTAATAGAGATTTATTTTATATAGAATTTAGTAAAGAGATATTTTAATAAAAAAGTATAGTAAAGAAATTTAAACTCTATAAATTAAAAATAGTAATCTACTCTAATTATTCTAATAGTAGAATAGAATAAATATAGCCTCTAGTTAATATACTTATTTATAATCTTAGTGTAGATATCTATTTTTTAATATTAAATAGTAGATAATTTAACTTTAATATTAAGTATTTAAAATAATATAGACTAAAATTAAAAAATAAACTAAAAGATTTTATTTAAGATTATAGTTTAAAGTATATAGCTAAAATACTAGACTTATTAAATAAATAGCTTAGCTATTTTTCTTATAGTAATTATCTTATAGTAAAGAATTAAAATAGCTTACTTAAATAGATAGTTAATAATAAATATAATTATATTATAGCTAAATCTATTCTAAATAAACTTTTTAAAATCTATATATAAATACTATATAAGTATTTTAAAGATAAATAAAATATAAATTTTATTTAGAACTTAGATCTATATTAGATAAGCTTTTTAATAAACTATATAATTTTATATATATTACTTATAGAATACTTCTATACTTTTTTAATAGTACTTTTAGACTAATAACTAATTAATTTTTTTAGTACTAAAATATACTATAGATATTTAGTTATAAGCTTTATAAAGTAAGTAAGTATAAAGAATTAAGTTAGCTAGAATATATAGCTTATTCTAATATAGAAGTAAATTACTTTAGAGTAAAAACTTTATTAATACTAAAGTTCTTTCTTTTAAAAAGAAAAAGTAATTTACTTATAGAAGAGCTTTATTAAGTTTTAAAAAGTTTAAGAATATTAGCTTTAAGAAAGTATTATTAGGAAATAAAGTATAAATTTAAATTTACTTATAGACTATATAAGCTTCTACTACCTTAGAGTAAATCTAGTTATTAAGTTAGTATAGTTTAACTAAAATATATAAATAATTATTAGTTTAAGCTTTTTTTAGATTTTTTATATTCTACTTATACTAAAATAAAATATTTATTTAGATATTATTCTTACTAGATATATATTAGATATAAAAGTTAAAAAAAGCTAGCTTTTTTATCTACTAGGCTTACTAAGTATTTAAAACCTTAGTATTTATAAAGTATTTTAGTAAATAGTAATCTATATAAACTTTAAGTAAAGCTTAAATAAATAGTAGCTTTAGTATAGAAGCTAAAAAATAAACGTTAGTTAGCTCTTAAGTTAGTAGCTAGATAAGCTAGAGCTAGATACTAAATAGCTTAGTAAGCTATCTAGTACTCGCTATAATATTTAGTTACTATCTACTAAAAATAATAATAATAATAAATAATTCTTTATTATAGATTTCTTAGTTTAGTTCTAATTAAGATAAAATTTTACTATAAAATACTATAAGATACTATTTATTATTAAGTTATAGTTAAAATAGAATATCTACTATAATACTATTAAAGGCTTTTATCTTTACTTTTATATTATATTTTAGCTAGTAGTAATATAGTATAGATATTATTAATAAAAAGCTTTTTAATTTTTTAAAATCTTATTACTAATCTAAATTTTATATAAATAGCTATAAGAGATTCTATAGCGTAATAAGTAGTTTTATAATTTATAAGTACTTATAAATAAATTATTAATAAAAGCTAATAAAGCTTAAAAATAACTTTACTCTAATAATAGCAGTAAAGAGCTTCTAATCTTATAAGGCTTCTATTTTTTTAGAACCTATTTCTAATCTTAAATTAATTAAAATATACTTTAGATATTTAGTTAAAGTAATATAGAATTTACTTTTTTTAATATTAACTTAGCGTTCTATTATTTAAATTTATTTTAGTAACTATTATATATAGAAAGTATAGTTTAAAAGTAATTTTAAGTATACTAAGATATTATTTAGATAGATTATATAAAATTAATATAAATAATTAATTAGTATATTATTTTTATAACGCTATTATATAGTAGAGCTACTATATACCTTTAAGAGTAGTACTTTTAACTTATAAGTTTTATAGTAAATATAGAATATAATATATTTTATATAGTTAAGATTTATTAAAATTTTATTAAAGGCTATATAAATATTTAACTTTATAAATACTTAAGCTTTATAAATATAAGCTAATAGTATATTAATATAAAGAATTAAGTAAAAGTTTTTTTATATAATAAAATTTAGCTTATAGTAGTTAATATAAATATATAAGTCTTTATTAAGCTTTTAACTATAAAGAATAAAAAATATAAATAACTAGAAGCTTAGATTAATATAACTTTTTTATAAATTTTCTATTATAACTATTTTTATAGCTTTAAGTTCTCTAGTACTTTATATATAGAGAGAGCTAATATAATAGCTAAGCTCTTTATATAACTAATATCTAAATAATATTTAAACTAAATTTTATTAAGTTTAGTAAAATTAAGAAAATAAAACTATTTTAGTATAAATAGCTTATTTTATAGTTTTTTAATATTCTTTTATATAAGGTTTATAAGTATTTAATTAGCTTCTTAGATTTTTTATATTTTATATACTTTTATATACCTCTAAGTAACTATAACTCTAAAATAAATCTAGTTTCTTTTATCTATACTTTTATATTATATTAAAAAACTTACTTTGTCTAAGAATAGTATTTAACAAAAATATTATATCTATTTATTATAATAATATTAAGATTAAAAAGAATCTAAAGTAAACTTAAAATCTTAGTATTATTCTACTATTTACTTAAATAATTCTTTTTAATTCTCTATTAAGTAAAATCTTTAAGTTTAGAACTTTTACTTTTATTTAAAATTAAATTAATTTTAGAAAAGTTATATAGAGTACGCTATAATAGAAACTTAGAAACTACTAATAACTTATTAACCTAAAATTTTACTACTATAGTTAATAAAGTTCTATCTAGTTTAGTAGAAACTTTAAAGAAAGTAACTTAAGAATAAATACTAAAACATTCTTAAGAAAAGATAATATATAAGTACCTAGCTATTTAAGAAAAAAAGAATTAAGAAAAGAACTAAATTAGTATCTAATAAGTAGAAATTTATAAGCTAAATATATAAGTAAAAAAATTAGTATATAAAATATCTATAGCTAAGAATATATTTATACTTTTAACTAAATCTTTTTAACTTAAACTAAGCTACTTATATATTAATTAAAAAAACTATATATAGTTACTCTAAAGCCTTTATACTATAAACTTAGTAAATATATCTTTTTAATTTTTAACTTAACTAATAAAATAGATTTTATCTTTAAATAATAGTAAGCTTTAATTTAAAACTAGCTAAGTATAAATTTAGACTACTACTAAAGTAAATATATAAGAATAGTAATAATATAGAGCTATACTATAGATATAACTAAAAAATACTTAAAACTATAGTATCTAGCTAAACTAAGTAAAGACTTATTTAATACTATAGAAGATATTATTATATTATTTAAATTATACTTTATATTTAAAAATAAGTAAGTAAATAGTTAAGTAGCTTTTTATTAGTTATAAATAAACTAAAAAAAACGTTTATAGAATTTAAAAGTTACTTTATTAGCGCTACTATAAAAGAATCTATACTTAGACTAAAAGAGTTTTTCTATCTTTAAAAAAAATTATACTTATCTTTTATAGTTTAAATCTTAGATTTAAATATTTATAAGTAGAATTTTTTAAAAAAATAGTTTAATACTTTACTATATCTAATATAGAATATAAAAATACTTTACTTAGATACTACTTAAACTAAAAGCTAAATTTAAACTTAGCTCTCTTAATAAAATAAAATCTATAACTAAATTAAGAGTTTTCTCTAAAACCTTTTAATACTAAACTTAAAATAGTTCTAACTCTCTACTATATTTCTTTCTTTACTCTATAATATCTTTTAAAAACCTTTAGCTTAAAGAAAGTTACTATTAGTAACTACTATAACTATAGAAAACTAAGTTATTATATAAATAACTATCTAATCTATAAAGTAAAAAAAATTATAGTAGTTAAAAAAAAGTATAAAAATATAGCTAAGTACTTATTAAACTCTAACTAAATAAGAAATAATAGTACTTAAAAAAACTCTTTAGCCTAAGTAAAAATAAATATAATTTTATAAAAATAAATTTTTATAATTTATATAAAAAAAATATTTATATATCTCTACTATTTTATATTTAAAAAGTTATACTATAAAACTAAACTTATAAGTTAATACTAGTATTTAAAAGTTTATTTTTTTAACTTTTTTTATTACTTAAATAATCTCTAAATTACTTTAGATTTCTATTTAAAAACTATAATTTAAGATTATAGTTTAAGAATTCTAGAATTTAGTTTAGTTCTAGGTTACTAAATATATTAAGTTATATATATAAATTAATAAAAAAAAGATTCTAAACTACCTTTTTATAATAATAAACTTAGAATTATAGAATTATATAATTAAAATTTAATAGTTATAGTATTTTTAGCTAAAGCTTAATATAACTAAAAATTAGATTATTTAGCTAGCTTAATACTCTGTAATTTATAACTTTTACTTTTTTATTTAGATTTAGTTAAATTAATCTATTCTAAACACTAATATAGAACTAAATATTTAGTAAAGAAATATCTTATAAGAAAAGAATAACTACTAAAAATAAACTAGCTTTTACTAGAAACTAATCTAATAGAACTATAGTTATCTAAAACTCTTTAAAGCTTAATATTTTTTATTACTTACTATTTCTTCTTTAGAATCTCTTTAGACTTCTTTCTATCTTTTTATATTTCTTTATATTATAGTTATTTTTACTAATACTTTTTATTATACTATAAAATAAAAAGAAAATAGATTTTATATAATAAATATTTATAAAATAAATTATATTTTATAAAAATATAAAAAAAAAATAATTTTAAGAATACTAAACTAATTTAGAACTAACTTACTTCTAACTACTACTTTTACTAAGACGTATTTAGTAAATATACTATAGATTAATTACTTAAATATTATTAGTATAAATATAAAATTATTTTTACTAAACTTTTTTTAAATTAATTTAGATCTTTCTATAAGTAGAGTACTAAAGAGCTTAAAGCTATAAAAATATCTATAATATAAAATCTTTAAAAGAGTTATATTAATCTAAGCTTTTATTTATATCTTTTATTCTTTATATTAATAACTTAATAAAAACTTTTATATTTATATTAACTACTATAAGCTAAATTTAATTATATAAAAAAACTTTTACTTTCTTCTTTATATTAATAAATTATTAGTTTATATCTATAAAGCTAAAGTATTTATAAAGTTAAATATTTATATAATCTTTAATAAGATTTAGATAAATTTTAACTATAAGAATATACTATATTTTATATATATTATAGAACTTAAAAGTTAAAAGTACTATCTTTTAAACTATATAATAGCTCTACTATATATTAGTATTATATAAATAATATACTAATTAACTATTTAAACTAATTTTATATAGTCTACTTAGATAATATTTTAATATACTCTAAATTACTTTTAAGCTATATCTTCTATATATAATAAATACTAAAATAATTATAAATAGTAAAACTCTAAGTAAATATTAGAAATTATAAATTCTATATTACTTAGACTTATTATCTAAGATATATTTTAACTAATTAAGAATTAAAGATAAATTTTAAAATAGTAGAAGCGTTATAAGATAAAAATCTTTTTATTACTATAACTAAAGTAAAGTTATTATTAAGCTTTACTAACTTTTATTAATAGTTTATTTATTAGTACTTATAAATTATAAAACTACTAATTATACTATAAAGTCTCTTATAGCTATTTATATAAGATTTAGATTACTAATAAGCTTTTAAAAAGTTAAAAAACTCTATATTAATAATATCTACTCTATATTATTACTAACTAAAATATAATATAAAAGTAAAGACTAAAATTTATAATAGTATTATAGTAAATAGTTTATCTTAACTATAACTTTATAATAAATAGTACTTTATATTATTCTATAATAAAGTTTTATCTAAATTAGAAGTAAACTAAGAAATCTATAATAAAAAATTATTTACTATTATTACTACTTTAAGTAAATAGTAAATAGAGCTATTATTAACTTAAACTTTAGTTAAAGTTTATATAGATTACTATTTATAAGAATACTTTATAAATACTAAGGTTTTAAATATCTAGTAAGCCTAGTTAACTAAAAAGCTAGATTTTTTTAACTTTTATATCTAATATATATCTAGTAAGAATAATATCTATACTAATATTTTATTTTAGTATAACTAAAATATAAAAAATTTAAAAGAAGCTTAAACTAATAATTATTTATAAGTTGTACTTAGACTATACTAACTTAATAACTAGATTTACTCTAAGCTAGTAGAAGCTTATATAGTCTATAAGGGGATTTAAATTTATACTTTATTTCCTAATAATACTTTCTTAAAGCTAATATTCTTAAACTTCTTAGAACTTATTAAAGCTTTTCTATAAGTAAATTCTTTTTATTTTTTTATAAAAGAGAACTTTACTTTTAGTAAAGTTTTAACTTTAAAATAATTTACTTTTATATTAGAATAAGCTATATATTCTAGCTAACTTAATTCTTTATAATTACTTAATTTAAAAAGCTTATAACTAAATATTTTTAGTATATTTAAATACTAAGAAAATCTATTAGTTATTAGCTTAAAAGTACTATTAGAAAGATATAAAAGTATTTTATAAATAATATATATAAGATTATATAGCTTATTAAAAGATTTATTTAAAATAAATCTAAGTCTTAAGTATATTTTATCTCTTATCTATCTCTAAAAGTCTAATCTAGTACTTATAAATAGATTTTAAAGAGATTTTTAGAATAAAGTTAGCTATTATATAATAATAGTTATTATTAACTATTTATCTAAGTAAGTTTTTTTTATCTTTTACTATATAATAATTATTATAAAATAGATAGCTAAACTATTTATTAAATAAGTTTATTATTTTAGTTATATACTTAAAACTATAATCTTATATAAAGACTCTTAGTTTATTTTTTAATTTTAGCTTAAATTTTATTAAATACTATATATTAAAGTTAAATTATTTACTACTTATTATTAAAAGATATATAGCTAAACTAAGATTATAAATAATAATATTAACTAAAAGCTATACTTATTTATATTTTACTACTAAGATAATTAAAGTAAATTACTATCTTTAATAAATAAAGCTAAATTTTTTTTACTATACTTTTCTATTAAAATAGTTTTTTACTAAATTCTATATAGAATAGAGCTTTATTAAAATTAAAAGTAAAACTTTAATCTTAAAATCTTTTTTCTTATAAATAAGCTTAACTAGATAGAATTCTTTATATTAGCTAGTTAATTATATTAAGCTTAAAAGATTAAAAAGAAAAAATTAAAAATAATTTAGAATTAAATATAAACTATAGTAAATAAGTATAAATATTCTATTAACTAAAAGATTAGTAATTACGTTTTCTTAAATACTTATAATCTTACTCTTAATTATTCTAGCTAGAAGCTATCTAAAAAATAGAAAGAACTTTTTAAAGTTATAAAATAAATAAGAAACTTTTATTAACTATAGTTACTAAAAGAATTTAAGATCTATACTATTTTAACTTTAGAGTTACTATATAAAAATTTTAAAAATTTTCTATCTAAATAAAAAGTACTAAAATATTTAAAAATCTTTATTTAAAAAGTAAAAAAATAAAAAGTAAAAAAAATTTTAGTAAGTAAGTTATATTATTTAAAACTAGAATAACGTAGTTTATAAGCAAGTTACTTACTTAAGCGAGTTGCTTACTCTCTACTAGCGCGTTAATATTAATACGTTATTATAGTATTCTATTATAATTAATAAACTATTATAATATACTAAATTAATTATTAGAATTACTACTATTACTTATACTATTTATCTTAACTATATAAGTATAAACATTATATCTAGTCTACTTATAACGTCTATACTACTACTCTTCTTATACTCTCTTTAATATATTTTTACTATTACTATAACTACTATTTATCTATTTAGCTAATACTTCTTATACTTTATCTATAGTAAAAGTTTTTTCTATCTATATATATTACTATTTATAGCTCTTATACTTATTTACTATATTTAGAGCCTCTTAAAGAGTAGCTACTTCTACTTTTATAAGTATTATCTTATATACTATTTACTAAGCCTCTTTACTTAGCTATATAACTTTCTTATTAAGAGAACTTATAGAAAACTTAAAGTAGTTTTTTACTTTTTATTAAATAAAAGTATTTTAAGCCTTAACCTCGCGCGCGTTACGCGGCGTCTATACCTTCTAGATAGTTATCTATTATAATAACTATTTTAGTATTTATACTACTATATTAAGCTTTAATAGTATAGTCTATAGATTATATAGAACTAGACTAGTACCTCTAAAGCTAGCTTAGATATTCTTCTTTATAATAGACTACTTAAAAGTAGCCTTAAAGGCTAGTAAGAAGATCTTCTTACTAATATAGTAAGTATAATTATATACTACGCCTAAAAGAGTATTATTATACTTATGCTTTAATAGTAAAAAGTAGATAACGTTAAGAGACTATAATAGATAAGATAAGTATATAAGTATATAGAGAAAGATAATATTCTTTTTTTTATAAAGATCTTAAAATTTAATAAAGTAGTAGCTTTTATAGCTATTAATAATTAGTAGTTAATACTTATCTATAGTATACCTCTTTATATAAGTATTAAAGTACTTTAGCTAGGTAAGAGTAAGCTAGTTATTTATCTAGCTATTAGAACTAACTTTAAGAACCTAGTTAGTAGGTAAATTCTTAAACTAGATATTAATAAGTATCTTATCTATAAAGATAATAAAAGGTAGTATCTAGCGACCTAACGCGTCTACGCCTTAGATTATAGTAATTTACTTATAATTACTTAGCTATATCTACTTCTTTTTACTATATCTCTCTAAGCTTATAATAACTAACTATAATAAAATCTTACCTATTATAAAGCTAGTTTTATTAAAGTTATAAATATTATTATCTATAATATCTTACTTCTACCTTATCGCCTAAACTAAGTTAAACTAGCGCTAAATAGCTACTAGGTCTTTATAAGTAGCTTACTAGTAATTATATGAATAGCTCTAGTACGTATAGAGCTTAAGAGTACGCTTAATAAAGTTATTAACTTAGTTCTTACTAATAGAGTTATTCTTTTACTTATATAGTAGTTTATTAGCTATTATATAAATGTTAGGCTTTATAAGTATAAATCTTTACGTAGACTCTTTAAGAATATAATTAACTATAGCCTTCTTTTTTAGTTTATTTAAGTACTTTAAATTTAGTTTATAGTTGCGTTAAAAGTACTTTCTAGCGCGTTAGTTAGATAAGATTCTTTAAGGTACTTTATAGATAGAGATAGTATATCTTTAG
This sequence comes from Bipolaris bicolor, assembly GCA_026262445.1. Taxonomy (NCBI): domain Eukaryota; kingdom Fungi; phylum Ascomycota; class Dothideomycetes; order Pleosporales; family Pleosporaceae; genus Bipolaris; species Bipolaris bicolor. Next base: position 174,639 of record JAODYD010000033.1, on the reverse strand, counting down.
CTTTAAATACGTTATAATTAGATATTAAAAAGAGTAAGCTAAAAGTTTAACTTAGAGTAAGTTAATTAGTAATTACGTTGTTAAAACATAACGTATTATAGTATTAATATTAACGCGCTAGTAGAGAGTAAGTAACTTACTTAAGTAAGTAACTCGCTTATAAACTACGTTATTATATTAGTTATCTTATATATAATCTAGATCTAATCTAATATTTTATTTAAAATTTTATAACTATAATTTATAAACTTAAGAACTTTTATAATTAAAATCTATTTAAGCTAAGATCTTTATATTTTTTATTAAGATAGATTAAAATATAAAAATAAAGTAAAGAAAATATAACTTTACTATAAGATAATTAGATATAAAAATAATAAAAAAAATAAAACTTTATTAAATATTAAAATAATCTATACTAAAATACTAATAAAAATAACTAGAACTAGCCTAAATATATAATTACCTAGACCTTTAAGTTAAAAATACTACTTTTTAACTTCTACTAAAGACTATAGTTATTTAATAATAACTAAAAGATCTTCTTATTATTCTTTTTCTTTTTCTTACTCTTATTTAGCTCTATAGGCTCTAAGACTAGAGCTAAAGTATCTTTAAGACCTACTATAGTCTACTCTAAGCTAACTACTTAACTCTCTAAATAATAAAGTTTATTTTTAATCTTTACTAATACTTAGTAGCTAGTAGCTAAAAGCTTAACTACTAATAACTTTTTTTTCTAGCTATATATTACTTAGATTTAGTAAGCTAATACTAAAGTAGTTTTTTTTACTATAGCTTAGATAAAGCTATAGTTTATCTTTAAATACTTATCTATATATATAGTATAGAAATAGTTTATTATAATAATAAAAGCTATAAATTTATTTTTAATATACTTTAAAATCTATATAAGTTAGTAATTAACTAACTATAAGTTAATACAAAGTAAGTTTATTAGAAAGTATTTTTTTTTTTACTAAGTATAGTAATTATACTTCTTAAACTTTTTAGATCTAAATATATAATTAATATTAAAAATACTATATATAAATATATAAACTAAATAAAAATAAATAAGATAATAAGTTTTTAAAAAAGTAGTAATAAAGTAGTAAAGTAGTATAATAAATTTTTATATATATATATATATAAAAAAGAAAATAAAAATTATTTTATTATTATTATAGAAATAAAGTTATATATAGCTTATTAATATACTATATAAGAAAATAAAAAATTAATATTATATATATAAATTTCTAGTACTTCTACGCTTATTTACTTCTAAGCTACTATATAATAATATAAATAGGTAAAAGTAAATAATCTTTATAGTAAAAAAGTTTAATAGCTTAAAATAAGCTTTTAATAAGAGAGTAAGTAGTATAATAGCTAAGCTATTTACGTAACTAATATCTAAACAAGATTTAAACTAAATTCTATTAGATCTAGTAAAAACTAAAAAAATAAAACTATTTTAGTATTAATAGCTTATTTTAAAAATTTTTATATTTTTTTATATAAAGTCTATAAGTATTTAATTAGATTCTTAAATATATCTTATATTCTATATACTTCTATATACTTCTAAGTAACTATAACTCTAAAATAAATCTACTTTCTTTTATCTATACTATTATACTAAGAATAAATAAAAGCTATAGATACTATATTATTTTTTATAAACTATTATATAAATTATCTAGAAGTTAATCTTCTTATATCTAAATTAGAATATATAGCTTTAGTTAAAACTTTTATTTAGAAAGCTAAAGTATATAACTTAAAGTAAATTAAGCTTATTAAATTAGATAATAAGCTAAATATAATAGAACTATAAAAGCTATTAAAGAAAAAAGAATTTAAGCTCTAATTTACTTTTCTATTTAATTAAGAAGATAAAAATAACTCTAAGTAGATTAATTATATATTATTTAATAAGATTAGAGCTCTACTTTTTAAAGCTAAAATACTAAATAAGCTTTAGATAAAAGCTTTACTTATAGTAGTATATCTATCTAATAAAACACTATATAGCTCTATTAACTTTTAAACGCTATTTAAAGCTTAATATAGTATAAAACTAAATATTATTAGTATTATAATTTAGAAATCTCTAGTATAATATAAAAAGCTAAAAAAATTTATTAGTAAACTTAACTCTTAAGTATAGATATACTATCTTAATAGTTATTTTAGTTATAATCTATATTAACTAATTAATTTATAGTTAATTAGAATTATAACTATAAAGAATATATAAATACTTAAAAGAATATTAAATTATAAAGCTTATAGTTATAAATTATAGCTTTAAATTAAATAAAGGAATTATCTAAATACTAATAAGAATCTTTATCTAATAAAAGATTAGATAATACTAAATATAAGTAAAAATATTAATTAATTTATTAATTAATATAAAATAGTTAAAATAAATTTTATTTTAATTATTAAGAGTAGAGCTAAAATAATAGAATTAGCTTTATCTACTAAAGTTTTTAATAAAGAATATTATTCTAGATAAGATTCTATCTACTTTAAAGAATATTACTAATCTAAAAAACTATACTTAAATTCTTAAATATACTATTAAAGATTAATATCTATTAGTAATAAAAAAAAACTAGCTATAAAAGAATAAGACTTAGATACTTATACTAAGACTTTCTAATTTACTAATACTTAAAGTATACTAAGTACTTAATTAAAAATACTAGTAAAATAATAACTATATTTTTAAAGCTTATTAAATAGTAAAATATATTTAATAAAAGTTTAGTATTAATTATTAATAAAAGTTTACTAATACTATAAGATCTAATATTATTAAACTACTACTAGTAATTTTAGTAGCCTAAGACTAGGCTATATAGATCTAGAATATTAACTAAGCTTTTTTAACTTCTTTTATTAATATAATAATATATATTAAATAGCTAAAAGAATTTTTATATTTTTAATACTTTTAGTATATATATCTACTTAATAAAATACTATATAGATTAAAATAAGCTAATAGATAGTAGTAGAAGCTTCTATTAAGTATACTTTAGTAACTAAAATTCTAATCTCTACTAAAAAATATAGCTATATATATTTATTAAATATAAAAGATTATAATTATAATATATATAAATTATCTACTTATTATTAAAATAAATAAATAAAAAGATAATTAGCTATTCTATAATCTATTAGATATATTAGATCTAGAGATTAAATATCTTAGTAATATATCTAAGTTTCTTAGTATTTAAGTTATCTAATTAAATTAATTAATCTTTATTACTAAAGAAAGCTATCTTTAAAGACTACTTACTTATTTTAATAAGTAGAACGATAAACTATAAAAAACATATCTTTAATAAGATACTAAGATTAGTAGAAATAATTAAATAGTAATATCTAATAATACTAATCTATTTTAATAATAAATTAGCTTTCTAATTTTTTATTTATTTTTACTTTACTAACTATTACTTATATAGTTAATCTTTTATCTAAATTTATAGCTAATCTAAGCTAAAAGTATTTTAATAATCTTAAATATCTATAGAAATATCTATACTAAATAAAATAAATTAAACTACTTTATTTACTTACTTTAATATTAAAAATAACTTTATTAAAATAAAATAATTTCTACTAATAGAATTAAATTAAATTAAGTTAATTAAATTTATAGATATAGATTTAAGTAGTAATTATAATAGTTGTAGATCTATAATATAGTATAAATTTTAATTTAATTTAATAAGAGTTATTAGATAATTTTATAACTATCTAAGCTATAGCTAATAGTAGCGCTATTAAGCGTAGAAGCTAAATTTATAGCTTATTATAAAGTAATAAAATAAAGTATTTATATAATCTAAATTATTTAAAGTATTAAATAACTATTTAATATATTATTAAATAAAACTATTATAATATACTTTAAAAGCTAAAGCGTAATCTAACTATTTAAAAATTCTATTAACTACGCTAGAATAAAGTATATTACTATTTAAGACTATTTTATATATAAGAAAATAGAGATAATATAAATTAAATTATAATATTAAAATATAAGCTATCTACTAGCTAATTATATTACTAAAGCTATAAATACTAATAGAATTTAAGACTTTTAAATATAATTAAATATAATTAATCTATTAGATCTATTATATCTATTAAATCTATTAATTCTATTAGATCTTAACTATTTAGCTTAAAGAGGTATATTAAAGATATAAGTTATTTAGCTATTCTTTAATCTTATTTTATAATATTACTCTAAACTATATTAATAATTAATCTATAACCTAAACTATTTATCTATTATATCTTTAATTATATAATCTATTACTAAATAAATTCTTCTAGACTTAATTATTATTAATATAAATAGTAGTAGAATAGCTAAGTAGATAGAGAGTAGAGTAGTTCTATAATAATTTAAGATTAATTAACTTCTCTTACTAATTCTACTTATTCTTTATTATTATTACCTTTAAGCTATCTTTAATTTTATTACTAGATAAGTAAATAAATCTATTTTTAAGCTATTAATAGAATAAGTAGTAACTTCTATATTATATCTCTATATCTATTTATCTCTATACTAATTAATATACTATTAAAATATACTAAAAGAGTTTACTATACTAAATAAAGTAACTAGCTACTTAAATAGTCTAAATTCTATTTAGAAAGCTATTTTCTACTTATTACTAAGTATAATATTAATTTTATAAAAAGCTATAATAATATCTAGCTTTATAAACTATTTTATTTTACTAATACTATTTAGTATTTTTTAGATTAATATAGTTTATAAGCGAGCTAATTACTTAAGTAAGCTAATTATACCTTACTAGCGCGTTAACGTTAATATATTATTATAGTCTTTTATTATAGTTAATAAACTATTACTATATACTATATTAATTATTAGAATTACTACTATTACTTATACTATCTATCTTAACTATATAAGTATAAGCGTTATACTTAGTCTACTTATAACGCCTATACTATCTCTCTCTTTATACTCTCTTTAATATACTTTTACTTTTACTATAGCTACTATCTATCTATTTAGCTAGTACTTCTTATACTTTACTAATAGTAAAAGTCTTTTTTATTTATATATATTACTATTTATAGCTTTTATACTTATTTACTACGTCTAAAGCCTTTTAAAGAGTAGCTACTTTCTCTTTTATAAGTATTATTTTATATACTATTTACTAAGCCTCTTTACTTAGCTATATAACTTTTTTATTAAAAGAACTTATAGAAGACCTAGAGTAGTTTCTTACTCTCTATTAAATAAAAGTACTTTAAGTTTTAACCTTACGCGCATTATGTAGCGTTTACGTCTTCTAGATAGCTATCTATTATAGTAACTATTTTAGTATCTATACTACTATATTAAACTTTAATAGTATAGCTTATAGATTATATAGAACTAGACTAGTACCTCTAAAGCTAGCTTAGATATTCTCCTTTATAATAGACTACTTAAAAGTAGCCTTAAAGACTAGTAGGAAAGTCTTCTTACTAATATAGTAAGTATAGTTATATACTAAGCTTAAAATAGTATTACTATACTTACGCTTTAATAGTAAAAAGTAGATAACGTTAAGAGACTATAATAGATAAGATAAGTATGTAGGTATATAGAGAAGAATAATCTTCTTCTCCTTATAAAGATCTTAGAATTTAACTAAGTAGTAGCTCTTATAACTATTAATAATAAGTAGTTAATATCTACCTATAGTAGAGCTTTTTATATAGATATTAAAGTGCTCTAACTAGATAAAACTAAGCTAGTTATTTATCTAGCTATTAAAACTAACTTTAAGAACCTAGTTAGTAGATAAATTCTTAAACTAGACGTTAATAAGTATCTTACCTATAAAGATAATAAAGAGTAGTATCTAGCGATCTAACGCGTCTATATTTTAGATTATAGTAACTTACTTATAATTATCTAGCTATATCTACTTCTTTTTACTATATCTCTCTAAGTCTATAATAACTAACTATAATAAAATCTTATCTATTATAAAGCTAGTTTTATTAAAGTTATAAATATTGTTATCTATAATACTCTATTTCTACTTTATTATCTTAACTAGATTAAACTAGCGCTAGATAGCTACTAGATCTTTATAGGTAGCTTACTAGTAATTATATAGACAGCTCTAGCGCGTATAGAGCTTAGAGATTCTCTTAATAAAGTTATTAACTTAGTTCTTACTAATAAAGTTATCTTTCTACTTATATAATAGTTTATTAGCTATTACTTAAACGTTAGCCTTTATAAGTATAAATCTTTATATAGACTTCTTAAGAATATATCTAACTATAGTCTTCTTTTCTAGCTTATTTAAGCGCTTTAAGTCTACTTTATAGTTACGTTAAGAGCGTATTCTAGTACGTTAAGTAGATAGAGTACTTTAAGGTACGTTATAAATAAAGATAGTACGTCTTTAGCTTTAAATATATTATAATTAGATATTAAAAAGAGTAAGTTAAAGATCTAATTTAGGATAAGTTAATTAATAATTACGTTGTTAAGATATAATACGTTATAGTATTAATATTAACGCGCTAGTAGAGTGTAATTAGCTTGCTTAAGTAATTAGCTTACTTATAAACTACGTTAGTAGTAGAGAGTATTTATCTTTTCTTATAATTATATTTAAAGCTTAATAGTAATATATAATTAAAGTCTCTTTTTTAACTTTTTTATAAATAGTACTAAAGTAGCTACTAAAGATTTACTTATATAAATAAATCTTTTTTTAAAGAAGAATATAAGCTTTTTTTAGAAAACTAGAAGCTCTCTATATAATATACTATAAAGAGATCTTTATAGTAGCTAAGTATTCTTTAGCTTTAGCTTAATCTTATAGTTTACTTTTAGCTCTTAGTAAGGTAGTAACTTCTTTACTTTTCTTAAGTTAAAAATCTTATAAAACTCTTAATACTACTTTAGTAGTAGTATATATATATTTTTAAGCTTCTTTTTCTATAAAGCTTTTTTTATATCTACTATTAATATAGTAAAAAGTTAAATACTATTTAGAGTACTCTTATATCTATAAAGTAATAGTATAAATACTATAGCGCTTACTTATTATATCTTTTTCTATAGAATTTTCTTAGTTAATTATACTAAAATATTATTTAAGTAAATAAAAATACTTTTTTTATAATAACTATTAATATATTATAGTAATCTATTTACTCTTTTCTAAGATATATATTTTTAGTAATAAAAGGATCTATAATATATATATACATAGTTTCTTTATATTTATATAGTTTAAATAAAAATTAAATAACTTTATTAATCTTTAATAGCTTACTATTTACTTTTTTAGCTATTTAAATAACGATCTAAAAGCGCTCTAGATAGTAGTAGTAAGTTAACTTTTTATTAACTAGTATATAGTAGAAATATTTATAATTAATTAGTACTATAGCGTTTACTATATTATTTATAATTAAATTTATAGTAATTAGTAGAGAATATATATACTTTTACTAGAATTAACTTTATTTACTACTTATCTACTAATCTATCTTTAGAGGCTCTAAGCTAAGACTTTAGCTTAGAGCTTCTCTTTTTCTAAGCTACTATTAGCTAAGTTCTTAGTCTTCTTTAGCTACTTCTATTCTTTACTCTTAGAAAGGGCTTTAGCTTTCTTAATCTAAATATTATTTAGATAGTTTTTAGCTAGATAACTAAGTTTTTTATAGTTATAGTAGTCTTATAAAGACTATTATAGCTTACCTCTAGCCTCTTATATCTAATTAACTTTTAAAAGCTTCTAGTTTAGAATATTTAAGCTAGCTTTATATTAAGTAGATATTATAGTAAAGTACTTTACTACTTATAAGCTTATAGCGTGTAGTTTAATAAAGCCTACTTAGTATAGATTATTAGATATCTTTACTATCTTATTAACTAGCTATTTATATAATAAGTTCTTATTAATTATAATAAAAGCTTTTTATAGCTTAGTATAGAGACTTTCTAAAAATATATTCTTTTTAACTACTTTACTAAACTACTTACTTAACTTAATCTTAAGATAGTTAGACTTTATATAATAGTCTTTTCCTAAAAGCTAGCTTTACTTAAGAGTTAAAAAGTAATTAAATATCTTAGACTTCTAGTATAGATTATTAAACTACTAATTTATTAAGCTCTAAAGATCTTTAATATTACTTTTACTTTAGATTTATATAACTTAGAGTAAAAGTATATCTACTATCTTACTTATATATTTGTTAACTATATACTTAATCTAAGTAAAGCTTAGAGTTTTTTTATACTTATATTAGAGCTTAGCTTAAGTTTTATATTTAAATACTATATACTTTATTTAATTCTTATTAAAGAGTTTTAAATATAAAAACTTATTTTTAAGTATAGTTAGCTTAGTAGGTATAAGTACTACTAAGAGAGATATAAAGGCTTTAATAGATAACTCTAAATACTCTTTAGCTTAGTTCTATTTAAGTATCTTTAGACAGCTAGCTATTAGGCTAAGTAGCTATATTATCTACTCTATTACTTACACTATAGCGTTCTAACTAGTCTTTAGTAAGCCTTTTTATCTTAGTAAGCTCTTTTCTTCTATAATAGCTTATTATTTAATAACTACTTTAATTATTAGTTTAATTACTATCTCTTTTTATTTCTTCTCTTTTAGTATCTATATAATTTTACGTAGAATCTTTTTATCTAAAACCTCTACTTAGCTTTTTAATATTTAAGTTTAGAATATTAATTTTAATTATCTAATTAATTTTTAATATCTTATTTCTTTATCTATCTATATATAGAGCTTTTAATTACTCTTTAATATACTTATATAGTCTTAGACTCTAATCTACTATTTGTTAGTAAGAACTAGTAGAGCTTATCTTTAGTTATATTTATTACTAGTTAAAATCTAAATAGTATTTTATTACTATTATATTACGTCTTTACAAAGACTTATATTTTACTATCTTACTTATAGAATTTTATTTTCTATTAAAAGTAATTATATAGTTTATACTTTATCTAATAGAGAACTAATAGAACTTTTTATTATAATATCTACTTCTAGCTAACTATATACTAAGCCTAAGTAGCCTTTAAGTAATTTACTACGCAATATTATACTTATAGCTTATTTTTCTAAGTTATAATAGAACTTTCTAGATAGATTCTAGGTAACTAATTTATCTACTATCTTTTATAGCTAAACTTTCTATAAAGCTCTACTCTAGGTATACTATCTTATAATAGTCTATCTTTTTACTATACTAAAGGCTTTTTATACTTTTTATAGTACTAACTCTATATTACTAGCTTATACTAATAATACGCTCTAAAACTTAGTTAAAAGATAGTCTACCTAAGGCTTATATCTAATTAGAATTAAATATAAAATTTAAGAGATTATACTCTAAGAAGTAATCGTAAGGTATATAAGAGGTTATATTTAATAAAGAGCTATCTACTCTACTTACGTAGTATTTATTTACTTATTAAAGAAAGGTTATACTAAAGTATTAGAGCGCGTTATCTAAGCGCTGCTTAGATAGTAAGTAGAATCTAGGTACTTATAGTAATACCTAAATTCTACGCTCGTCGTCTGAACGTAGTTCGGATGGCGCGCGTGCAGCTTGAACTGAGATTCTATCGAGGAGCTATCTAAAGGGCGTTCAGCCCGTTACACTATTCTATACTTAGATATTTAAGCTAATATGCTAAATAGATTACAAAGGAGAAATACATTAAGTTAAAATATAAGATATATCTTCTAGATTATAGATGTACAAAAGTCTCTAGAAATGATAATAATTAAGATAGTTATCTAGACGTAAATAACATTCGAGGCGTTAAAGGTAAGAAATAGCTATGTTAACTTGCTATTGCTAACGCGAGTGTAATAGCAAGAGGAAAATGGCTAAGTACTAGTCTTTCTGATCTTCACCCAAGAGTGTTCGCTCAAAGCTGCCTAACCTCTACAGTAACACTCCCTAATGCATCTCCGCTAAAGTCCGCACCCCATTGATCAACCTTCCACTGATCCTTGACCCACTTCACATCAAACTTATTGCCTCCACTACCCCATGGGCAACTGTAATAGATGCTCGCTACCTTGACATCCTTCGTCGGATCATCGTTCTTGGTGTAGATGTCAAGATCAGCGGACATACCCGCCCACTCATTCTGCTTGCCGGTGTGGCCGTATGCAAAGCTGCCTTGTGCTTTAATCTCCTGACTCTCGATGTCTTCCCAAGAGATCTTCTTGCGGTCGCTGTCGCCATCACGGTAAGCGTAGCCCCAGGCATCGCCTTTAGCCGGGAATGACAGGCGTAGAGAGGTTGTGTAAGTCTTATTGACTGTTTTGATCAGTGCCCATTGTTTCCAGCCCATGATGGTGTTAATCGGGCAATGGAGGGGTTTGTCGATAACGGAGGTAAGAAGTCGAACGGAGGAAAGAGTGGTCAAAGTAAAGTCTCGATGCGAGTCTTTAGCAAATCTTGGTGGCTGCGTTATTTTCGAGATCTGGGGAGGAAAGGCAGTGGGTTTTATATACACAGCAGTTTTCCCCACTCTCAGCTGAGCTCCATCACTTCAACCGCCATGCCACAAAATTCTAGATGCCCGTGCTAAGAGATGGTCCACATACAGCAAATCTGACCGAGAGCAGGTCGAGACACGCCCTTCAATAAGCCACAGTCCTCTATATTCGGCTACGCCGAGGATCTTGCCGTTCACGGACAAAAGGGTTTCACTTGTTCGCTGCCTAGATTCAAGCCATTGCTCTGGTACCAGCTGACAACACTAGCTCGTAGTTATGTCTTGGGCATCGGTCCCACATCTTGAGCGTGGCACAGTATGAATACGGGGTTCTAGATCTGCGTGCTGAGTGCTTGTTTGCTTGAGCGTGCATGAAGCCGGCGATAGTGCGTTCAATCTCCACTCACGGTGATCTGTGGATATACATGCGTCAATTTGGTGGTACCAGGAGCCCTTCGCCATACGACACCGCGAATAAAGCATCGACGGGAGCTCAATCACTGGAGGCTCCATTCCCGCCCTGTACTCGCCATCACTAGATTCATTCATCTCTATATATATCGTGTCTTTCATTATACTAAACCTCTGTACTTTCCCCAACCCAATCACAACTTGCGAATTGTAGTGAATTCAATCCTAGTTTGCTCTCCTTTGTTCATACCCTCGTCTTCGTACCCGTGCACTTGCAGCTATATTTCCATTTCAGAATGGCTCCCCTACCAGCTCCTCCCTGTAAGTATTTAACTCCAGATGTCGGAAACTGACTAAAACCGCAATAGCGGATATTCCGACGAGTACAGTCGATAGGTTCAAGGATGGGTTCCATTTGCAAGTGCTCTTCAAGAACCATATCACTGGCAAAGAGGAGCCTAAAGCGACCATAAGCTCTTCTTTTTTCTCAGACGGCACTCCTATGGGGATCAAAGACATCTTCGAAGTCAAGCTGGATGATTTGCGAACAAAGCTCAATCAGAAACTTGACACAAAGTGGTCTTTCTGCCTCGACAACGGTGCCATCATTGACGAAAAGACAGCGCTGTGCTACTATCTCACTCTTGTGGACAAGAACAAGACGATGTTGGAGAAGCCCGCACCTCCGGCCAAAGACCAAGCCCCCACGGAGCCGGTGGGCTTACCAGTTCTTACAGCATTCGTGGCTGTTGAGAACGCTATGGCACCCACACAGGTCAAGAATGTGTCCGACTGGGCGAGTAACAACAAGCCCAACTTAACCTTAGTCGACACCTCCAAAACAGATTTGAAAGCTCCCGGGATTCCGGCCGGCTATGAGGCGAAGTATGCCACTATGGACGACTGGAAATATAAGAGCATCAAGCCCACAGAGCTCGGTATGCTTGACTGTGTCGTAGACTTTGCGCTCAGTGACTGGGACAAGCTCTTGTCTATCAACAAGACCCTGTACGCCTTCGACGTCCGCGGGACCAAGCTCGAAGTCATGTATGCGAGAATGCCAGCTTTTGTTCTATGCCCGGAAGGTATCCAGAAGGAACGTTCCGTCGCAGACTTTGTGGAAATTTGCGATACTCCGAGCATTGAGATTACCGAGGTCAGCTCAGAGTTTCAGAGTTCACTCGTCGACAATGCTTTCTCAGCGCGTTCCCTAGAAACAATGGTCGGTGGCACTTCACCTTTGGTATCTGCGAGTGTTTCTGCCGGTATCAAGTCAGAGTCCTCCCGTGGGCATGGCTCTAACGAGGGTTACCAAAAGAGAGAGTACCACGCAACGTACAACTTTCCCCGTGTCAAGCTGTTCTTGGATGAGACAACACTCACAGTCTCGGAAACGTGCAGAGCTGCCCTGAAGACCTTGAAAGATCAGCCCTCCATGACCAATCTTCTTGCATTCCAACGCCGCTTTGGAGCCTTTTTCGCCAAGGAAGTCACGCTGGGAGGGCGACTTCAGAGCACCAAGGCAGTCGATTCCGACTTCAAGGCCAGCAATACGTCTGAGCGCGAAGCTCTCAAGGCCTCTTTAGGTGCAGCTGTCTCTTATGGACCTGCTCAAATTTCAGCGCAAGCAGGTTTGGAGAACCAAAGCACCCAAACGGGGGACAAGCACAGTATGGGTGCAAGATCAGCTTTGTCCTTCACTGCTAGGGGAGGTGATACGCTTCTCTGTGCGAAGTGAGTAGTGAGTCCTATACACAACATTACTCGACGCTGACATTATACAGCCCCGGAGAGTGGGCCGCTACAGTGGCTGTGTGGAGAAATTGGCGTGTGATTCGGGTAAGCAAGAGCTCTGATGGATCTTTATGGTAACCGTGCTGATCGCGTTGTAGCAAGATGAACCAGTAGCTCTTCAAGCACTGTTGGGTCAGTTCGAGGAGTTCTCATGGGTTCCTGGACTTTTCGAAAATATATTGGGTCCCGTTAAGCCCGCTGACAAAACGGCGCCAACCCCAGAAAAGACCTTTGATGTGAGCAAGAAGTGGACGAGCAACACGAGACTTCGTCTCTGGATCGGCGACAGAGCATGGCCGAGCAAGAATTCGTGGTATTCCGTCCGCAACGGTGATCCTAGTGATGAGGGTGCAGCGCCTCGAGAATCCGTATGTCGCGCTCTTCCTACTTCAACATGAGATGACCAAGACTGATATGTTTGGCAGCTGCTCGCCGACTTCCCTCTCCTTCTATTCGAAGGTGACACTCATGAGAGACCTGGACGAGACGCGCCCACGGTGTGGGTCAATGACAGCGGAGTCCTTCAACCCCAGACCGACCCTAGAGGCCCGTATCGCTTTTCGCTCCGCAAGGCCGGGACCAATAGAGTTTGGAAGCCCATGGCAGGCCAGTGCCTGGCGAACGGCGAAAAGGTAAATATGTGGTGTCATTCCCTTGGTAAGGGAGGCTGGAAAAGTATCAACGATGGCGATGCGCCGACGGAGGCTTACGAGGCCTTCTACAATAACGAAGGAGGCGTCGTGCAGTTCGAAACAGCTCAAGCTACCTTGACCGCTGTGACTGGTTGGCAAGAAGCCGAATTTTTTGCTGAGTTCGTTTGATCTTGCTCTGATTAGCAGTCATTTCCATAGTCTATGCAAGCAGAGGCTTTCAATGGTTTAGGAGACCCATGGACCTTGTCCTACATCGTATTCGCAATGAAGTGACCTCGTGATAATGTTACGGCGTCAGGTCTCGATCTTCGGACAGGATACTGTAGTGTGATTCTTCGGTGGCACGTCCAGAAATCTGGCTTGGGAATCGAGTAATGCGGCAAATGGTTCAATTGGGATCGTCGAAGATTGGCAGATCCTCTTTCCACAAAAGGCCTCTGTGCTCGTCTAACCGTACCTATTCTGGACGTGGCGATCTTACTTGGTGAAAAACTCGCTGGTTCCTTTCGGATCATCTACTGGTTACATTTCCATTGTGGCTTGTCCGGCGGGTCGGAACGTAGACGCGTACATACTATGATAGCAAGACGTATTAGGACCCACATAGAATACGTTTGCCTGACACCATAGGATATGCCTTTCCATGTTAGAGCGCGCCACTTGCCTAATAAGCTCTTTGCCCCATGGGTCTGGACTACTACAGGTCTCGCGGATGCGTGTACTGTAGTAGTAGGTAAAAGTATTCTGTGTGGGTTCTAGTACGCCCACTCACAAATTGAGCTGAATACGTATCACTTAGATTGCCTCAGTGCGCTACCTTGTGTTACCCCTTGTTATGGTTGACGTCCACAGTTCACTATATGGAATACTTTTGCCAGCTAACACAGTACACGCATACGCGGGACCTACAATGGGTTAGACCCAGTTGTCGCAGTTCCCAATAGAGGAATCATTGCATCTTAGCGGAGGTAAGGCTAGTCAGGCTTCTCGACACTTCCCAATGTATACGGCTGAAAAATGGGGGCTGGCTGAATTGTTTCCTAGCTAGCTGGAATGACATCCATGGCAGCGAATCCCGAACGCTAGCGTCAGTGAAGGGAACCTAGATGAGTGGCATGCAGCAACTATGACAATTTTGTCTACTTGGCTAGAGTTATGTGGGCTCCCTCTGATATCGCGCGGGGCTTTGCTCTTCACTTATAGATTGAAGGCCTGGCACCTTGCGCACCACCTCATAAACTGCGAAGGTACTTGTTCAAAGAATACCATACACTTCATTCTACAGTCATGCAGCTGTTCGCTCCCCTGCTCTTGCTCTCGGCTGCTCTGTCCTCTGCACGTCTGTCCATCTTGATCGACAATGGGCAGGGTAACGGGCACCCACTACTGTCAGGTAGCTCCAGGGAACTTCAGCCTCTTGAACAGTTCCCAATCATAAAGCAATCCAATGAATACAGTTGCGATCCCAGTGTCGGGTTCCCTCGACCACCTGGACCACTGTGCTGCTCAGACTACGAGGTCGATTCTGACGACAAGCGATGGGTCAAGGGATTCGGCTGTGAGTATCTTAAGCAAGAATGAAATATTCGAAAAGATATCTACAGTACCAGCTGGCGATTTGAGTTAGGTATCCGACCATCGAGTGGTAATGCTCATGCCTTTACTTGCACGGTCACTGGGACCATGAACGGTCTCTGCTGCGAAAACAGGGTATGTACATCCTCTTCTACGGTAAAGGTAGCTTGCCTTAGCAAAAGCAGAATGCGGCCACCCATTGCCTGCTTGCGCAATAAGTTCCTTGACGGATGATTTGCCCGGGCCATCGAAAGAGGCAGTTTGGGTTTAGGATGACTCCCAGGGGCTGGATTGACATTGCCTGCCGCGCGCCTCCGAAGAGGTGGGGGGTTGGAAGGCCCTCTATTTGCATGAATTTATCGTTCGTTGGACTGCTCAGCCTATACTCTTGTTCGTCCGTCTTGACGCCAATTATCGGCACCTTGCTGGGTCGTTGCATATAGACAATATAATTGAAATTGGTCAAATGAATATGAGCTTCGTGAGCTTCTGGCTTGACATTACGTTCCAATGCTATCGTCGTTAATCAACTATGACTTGAGAGAATCAAGGAAAGTCAAACAACATGCCATGGGTAGCATAGACGCCCCGTCTATGCAATGCGAATATGCAGCAGTGCCAACCCGCCGATAGAGTTTGGCTTTTGTTAAGTGGCTGGCTAGATAGAGGAATGAACGGCTAAGATTCGGATTTGCCTAGATCTAATTGCCTCTACTAACGTCTTCTGGGTCTGGATACGGCATTCATGCGGGCCGCAGCGCCTCTACAGCGGTCTGGATTACTCTCCCATGGACCCTCGCAGCATCGCTTAGCGCAAGGGTCGACCCGCATCCGCGAGGCCACCACGAAGTAGTGGCGTTCTTCATGAATATTGACAGCATTAGCGCAACGACTCGTTACAATGTGGCTGGCGTCGAGGCTCGGCTATTTGACAGGTTCTGGAGGCCAAGGAGTGTTAGCAGCATTGGCCCAAGTGACCAGAATGTGACTGGGGTTGGCAGGTGCATATACTAGATAATTGAGGTATCTTGAGAGCAAGACTGATGAAGTCTATGATCATGTGGCTGGCTGGCAGGCTGGCAGGCTGGCCAAAGTACCATGGCCGTGCACTCAATGCGCCCAACCGTGCGTACAAACCTGATGCTGTTGAGCCACTTGCAATTGTTGTTATACCAGTTTTGTATATCGCCAAGGTAATTATACGCGACGCAGGGGTTCCTGCAATAGTGCCCAGATGTGTGGCTCGGCTCTTGAGCCTTTGATGGATAGTTGGGCGAGTGATTTGTTTGCACGCAACAATCCTAGAACAGCGACCAAGCGCATCATAAGTTTCTGTACTGCCATAGCTTCTACTGTTTTTCGTCGAGCACAGCGTGCGAGGCAGGTACTGTGGTCCGAACAGTGCTTAGATCGAATATAGATGTGTAGACCAACACCCACCAGGCCTTTCGCACATAGTGAAGGAGCGATGATTTTATTTCATCTCTTTACGCACTGTGTGTTGATTTATTTTTCGAAGTCATTGGCGCGGGGGACTTAAATATACTGTCAAGAGGTTATGGTGATAAGTAAAGTCGGAGGCTGGGCGGTGGACAGAGGCGTTGTATCTATTCTTCTATGAGTCTTTTGTGCAAAAAAAAGTAAAAAAAAAAGTGATAAAGCCGAACGAGTCCATTACGCTTGATTGGGAAGTGTTTACTTACTGACAGCCGTCAACATCATCGCCAAACCTCTTACCACCGCCAGATGAAATGGCATACCTAGCTTGATTTCCTGAGATTTTAGGCGTAGTTCTAATATGCTTCAAGGAAACATCACATATACAATCAGGCGCGCCTATATTGCGCGCTCTTCATTTTCAGTAGCTTCTATTGAGACTAGATTCTTTTACTCTCATTCTTAACTACACTGGCTAGTTTAGCTATCTCAAGAGATAAGAACGGCGAGACTCTACTGTAGGAAGTTGCATCGCAGGGCCACAACGATGTTATTGAGTTCTTACTAGATGGCAACAGAGTCAACACAGCGACAAGAGACGAAAACGGCCAAACTCCACTACCCGCTCCTGAAATGGGGCAAGAGAGCGTCATGTAATTCTTACTTGATAGTGGAAGGGTGGATCCTGACGTCAAAGATTCACGTGGTCTTACACCTCTGGCTTCAGCTTCCTGGACGAATCGATCGGTCAGGATTGCGGAGATGTTAACCAGCACCGGCAAAGTGGATACGAATTCAGGTGACAAGCTTGGTATAATACTATTCATGTGGTCTATAACCTCTCATAGTGATAAAGTGATGGAACTATCGCTTAACAGTGCTCAACTCGACGATGATCTACCACCAACCACTGTCGGCAACATCCTTTCTCGGCACATCATCCATTGGATATAGTCTTGCGACGCTCAACACGGAAGACATTGCCGGCCAGTACCTCTTGAACATAAATTACCTCGCCAATTTCCACAGTGGGTTATCGACATAATTCGGGGGTGCTTGGTCCTTGGAAAAACTATTTCGCGGTCCATCGCTTCGAGCTACATATAGTCACAAGGCTTGGGCAATGACATGACATCGCGTCCATCAGACAGTATCCTGCTCAAGAAGCTCAACTTATCAGACTTCCAAACACCTGGATATCTAAAAGAGACATGCACGAAACTTCCCAACACTGCCAAGGAAGCCGTTGCTTTAGTTCGAAAGCTCGAGGAGAAATACCTATGGGTTGACTGTTTATGTATTGTCCAGGACGACGAAAGCATACGCGGACAGGTGAATCATATGGGCGATGTATACTCTGGTGCATATTTGACGATCATATCTGCAGATTCCTACGGCATGCTACTGAGAATCACTCATGTTTTTCGCAGCTCCAAAATAGACTACAAGGTAGAGTATCTCTACGAGGATATCTACAGATCCACATGGGCCACCCGTGGCTGGACCTTCTAGGAGCAGATGCTCTCAGAAAGAGCTGTTGTCTTCAGCCAGCGCCACACGTTTTGGGAATTTCAGCAATTTACTTGGAGCGGAGACGTACCAAGCTTAGAAAAGACTTCAAGTGGGAGTACTTCCTTCCCAGCTCTTACCCTGACTTCGATCTATACACGGAATTGATCGATCTTGACAACAGCCGCATTTTTACGTACCGGTAGGATGTTCTTCCAGCGTTCTCCGGTGTCTTGTCAACCCTCGGACGCAGCTTTCCTTTTGGATCCTTGTACGGCTTACCTCGTATCTATCTGGATACTGCACGCCAATGGCAACCATTCTGCAGGGCTCATCGTATAGTACCAAGAGACGATGACGAACGTACAATGGCGGCAAAAACGGATTTGCCTTCATGGTCATGGTGCGGGTGGACCTATCCCGTCAACCCATACCATCTGCAGGCTCGATCTTCGTAGTTCAACAAAGATTATCGTGGTTCTCATTTACCTGTTTGCAAGATACAGAAGCTTGTACAGTCGTACTCTCTGCCTGAAAACATGGAGCACAAACTGCCAGCAGATAGGTCATTGATCCCTTACGATGGAGCGCTGACACCACTTTCCAGTCCCACACCGCTTGGTGTAAGTCCGCAATACGTTTCTCTGCCTCAAAATATCTGGCCTTTCCTTTCCTGCTAGACATCATGTCCATCATTAGACATCAAAGATGCCCTCCATTTCCCTCTTGCTTCATAGGAAAGGGAAAAGGCAGAACACAGGGCTAAGTGGGGATAGATATTCGGGCTCCCATCATTCCCCAAAGGGTCACCCCTACGTGAAGTTTGCGGCCTCTTTTATCTTAAACTCCGGGAAATACTTCCTGCTGGTGTACTACGCAACATGGAGAAGAATAGACTAAGGCTAGTCGACACGGTGGAGTTTATAGACATATCTACAAGAACCATGAACTCCACCGGTGTCGAAGACGACGAAGCTGACAAGCCGTATAAGCTGAGCATGGAAGCGGATGAAAGCGATGGCCTAGCATATGAAAGGACTTCCGAGTATCTAGGTCAGTATGACAGTGACGATTCGATGTTATCGCCTGAAGCATGGAGTCTCATGCGATACCAAACGAACAGAATTACAGAAGTTAAGAAAAAGATGAAGTTATATGGCATGGTAGGCTTATACGGAAAGGAGTATCGTGTTTACAATGTAATATACGTGGAACGCAAGGGAAAAGTAGTATACCGGCGTGCAGTGAAACGTGTACCGAAGGCAATATGGGATTCAAACTGCACTCTGCCAACGAAGATCATCCTTGGTCAATCACGATCATTTAGCAGACTGGAATATACCTGTATAGTTGAGGATTCACGCCTAGACCCAACAATGGATGGTTTCTACTATCGCGTATAAGATCCCTTTACGTACCATTGACATCTTTTAATCGTCAATTCCAATATTCTTCAGACCACCTTGTCGTGTCCAAAACGTTTCCCATGCCTTCTGCCATCGCTCCTCCTTCAAACCCTTCAGCCAGTCCTTCACTGACAAATTCTCCTCGCCATCAATCCTAATGATACCATCCTTTACACCCTTCCAGCCCTTCATAGGTGCCTTGATATACCGGTGATCTCTACCGCAGTAGCTATGCCATGGTTCCGCGATCTCTCCTCTCGTCTGCGCTAGTCGTTTGGCATGGCAGTCTTCGCACAAATCACAGTTGACACAAACTAGGCAATAGTATATCGGCTTGACCCAGCTGCTCATGTCTGTTCCGCAACCTCCGTCGCAGAAAATTCCACTTCCAGTAAGATCCTCTTCAAGCTTGTTCGAATCTGCTTGAGTAGCGTCCTGTTCCGACGAGGTGGATTCTTGTGCTTCTTCTGTCTGTTGTGGAGCTTCGGCAACTTCTGCAGAGTCTCTCCTTTTGGCAACTGTTGAATCGGTAGTAGAGACCCCCACAGTCTTTAGCTGGCCATCCATCAAACCAGATTCTCCCTTCTTCACAGTTTTCCCGTCGGTCATGGAATCATTGTCGGATGCTGCAGTTTCAGTTGTAGGTGCAGTTTCCGCAGCAGGTACAACTTCCTGTCCAAACTTATTTTCTGCGTCTTCTTCTGTACTATCACCGTTAGAATCAGTCTCAGAACCATCAGTGCCACTGTTCTGATAGTGTATGCTCCGGTCCAGTATCGAAAATTGTGCGGTGCAAGCGATCTTTGCGTCTCTTTCAAGGCCGTCCAAAGAACCCAAGACCTTGGATAGCAGTCTCAAACTGGACGAGTCGTTCCACGATACACTATCCTCAAGACCATTCATACAGGCAGAAAATAGGTCATTCATGTGCTTCTGGTATTCTTTTGCAGGGCCCATGATCCGGAGCATGTTTGCAAGCAGCATACCCACATGGGATTCTTGAAGGTCGTCATCCACATGGGCGCTCGGCAGAGTCCTCAAAGTTTCGATCAGTGCTTCCTTCTTCATTGGATCTGAGCAGTTCTGGAACTCTTGGAACAGGATTTGAGCAAGCTTTAGTCGATGCTCCGTCTTCTTCTCATTCATGGTCTCCTCGAACCAAGATTCAGGTTTTGGATTCATGGATAGGATCTCTTGGCGCAAAGCTTTTCCCTTTTCAATGTCTCCCATCACCGGATAATACAGGTTCGCGATTGCACCTCGGACATTGAAAAGATAATAGCTCTCCTCTGGTAGAGTCTTTGCAAGAGTATAGAGCCAGCCCAGGAGCAGGTCAGTCTCGCCCGTCAATTTGGCTGCTCTTTGCATACGAGTAACCGCGGTATTGTCTACCCAGCCCTCGAAACAATATTGGAACCAATTATTCCGCTCCTTTTCTGTCCACGTTTTCAATTCTTTGATGAGTTTCGAACCATCAGGGTCATTTTCCTCCTTGAACAAGAGGGTGATGTCGTCAAGTCTCGCGCCAGGTAAAGGCGTTTCTCCTGAAAATTCTCTGGCTTCATTGTAGATGCGGAGGGCGTCTTCAGTTTGTTTGATTTCTTCAAAGGCGCTAGCTTTGGCTGTTAATATGTCCAATCGAATGTCCATGAACTCGATCTGTTGAGCTTTGGTCAGTCCCTCTGAATCTGAGTCTGGCAACATGTCGTATGCTTGGTCGTAGTACTTGATCGCTTCCGAATGTTGATCGATCCACAAATACTTCGGCGCAAGAAGGCGAAGTGTTTCAATCTTTTCTTGGTTGTCGCATTCCATACGCTCGACCGCTTGCTTGAGGTACGAAGCTCCTTCACTCAACATCGCCTTCTGACGTTCTGCGTCTGAATAGTCGTATCCGTAATCACACAATGTGGCGCCGATCGCTCTCAAAGTCTTATAATCCTCAGCAGGAACATCGTATTGCGAGATGATCTCTTGGATGAGCTTTAGTGGCTCGTCGTCTGTTGTTTGTAGCCGATTGGCCTATATTCAATTAGAATAGTTGCGATCATAAGACAAGAGCACTTACCAATCGAAGAGCAGCTTTGACGAATCGAAAGGTCTCAGGTATCCACCACTGAGTTCTAGCATCCAACCAATTTTGAACATGTCCTTTTGCCAACAAAAGCAAAACATTGTCCTTGTTAACAGTGCGCGCCCACTCTTTTACCTCCCTATCCAGAGATTCATCTGCGAATGAGGATGCCTTGGCTGCCCAAATCAAGAGTGTATCGAACCATGCTGAAGGTGTGTCGTCTGCTCGCTCAGGGTAGAGTTCCACATGCCTTGCTCTTTCTTCAAACAACTTTGCAACATTATTCGTATTTTGCGTTATACTGTACAACAAAGTTACCACTTGGCAAATCGTTGCATCTGTCGACTTTTCAACATCCAGCTCCTTCAAATGCTCGTACCAATATTGGATTGCATACAGCGATACTCCTGAGCTTGTTTGGTCTTCTGGATCTTTTGCGGCTTTGATCATAATGTCTGCACACATCTGCAAGATTGTGAGGTGAGCAGCAGAAGCAGGTGTCCGGAATTCTTCAGTGCCATCGGCCTCAACGCTCACGCTCTTGAAGTACTGCCGCAGAGAGCGATCTTGGAATGATAAAGGTGATTCTCGATACCCAAGTTCAAAAACAAAATCATCTTTTGTGTCGTCGGTTTCGTCATCGTCTTTGTCGTCTTCCTTAGTATCCTCCTCTGTCTGCCGGGTTTGTGTAAGCTCCAAGATACGGGATGAGCGCCCAATGATTTCTTCCTCGATATCGAAGGAGTTGTCTGATAACGTCAACTGCACCAAGTTTGAGGCTTCTGCCAGACTGAGCGATCGTTTCGAAAAAGCCAGCCATGCAAAAAGCTTCTTTAGCGCTTGATATTGAGCGTCAGACCGATTGTGGCGGCACTCGTCCAGAAGAAGTTTATAAAGATCATGCAGAGAGTCTGGCAGCTTTTCCAGTTCTTCCAAGACAGCTCGCTCTCGGCCAATGTAGGAGAATCTTCGCAGCACATGCTCAGCATAGAGCATACTATCCGCTTGTTTGACGACCTTGCGAGTGATTGCTCTTTTCACAGCGTGGCTGAATTTTCGCACTCGTGGTAGGGACTGAAGGCGACTTTTGACTAGCGCCTTGATGTCCGGCTTTATCTCTTGCTTGGTGACATCAATGACAGGGGGGTCGAAGAGCTGTATGATGGGCTTCTCTTCTGGCCTGCTCGTCAGCAATACCGAAACGTTGGCGTTCTCGAGCCTCAAGTCGGATAGAAACTCCGTCATGATACCACCTTGCTGGATATGAGCCTCGTCCAGGCCATCTAGAACAAGGAATAGACGACTGTCAGACTTTTCTTTGCCTGGAAACATTGAAATGAAGAACCGCTCCCAAGTTGATATGTCTTCCGATTGTGCAGCATTGTCCCTGATATTTGCTGCTACTTGCTCTGCATACTTGTTGTTCGATTCGGCAATCTGAAGTGCGGCTGATGCAAAAGCATTTTGTACTGACTGCAGGTACGGATGTTCCTCCTTGAAGTAGAAATAGGCAAAGCTGTTCTTTTCATCTTTGAGTGCGCGTAGTCCTTGAACAGCCGAAAATGCCAGAAAGGATTTGCCCATACCCTCATTACCTCTTATCCAAAGCAACGGATTTCCTCCTTCTGCCCAGATCTTGAAGTTTGGGTTTTCATTCAGCCATTTTGCCGTATGTTTGACTTGAGAATCTCGCATGTCTTCGTCTTGCGCCAAGTTCTCCTTGTGAGCGTCGGTCCATGAAGGGAAAGTCGTGTAATTTTCTGTCAGAAACTTTTTGATCTCTCGCCAAGCTTGGAACTTGCGATCACCGCTGTCACCCTTGGACTTTCCGCTTTGTTTCTTCTTCTCGTCGTGTTCGGGCGTCTTTCCCAGTTTTTCGACTGATTTTTGGAGTTGAAGAAGTAGAGCATGACTCTCATTCTGCTTCGTTTGGACTGCAACAAATCCTTCACTGACTACAACTTCTAGCTTCAGACTGCTCATGTAGAGCTGCTGAACATCCTGTCCCAAACTTGAACGAAAAGAGCGTAGCTTCTCATCAAGCTCATCGAGCTTAGCAGCGTTTGCTGAGGTGTCTTCTTGTACTGCATCGAGTTTGTCATTTCCTGTTTTCACCTCATCTTGAACGGTCCTTATAGAGTTGTAAGTTTCATATCCAACCGTTTGGTTAAGCTCATCGATCGACGCTTGCATAGCAGCGAATGCAGCCAGCAGCTCTTGGTCTTCCATATTCCAGAGCGCATTGAGCCATTGTGCTACGAGTCATCAGTTTGGTCCACTAGAGGAGTTGTATTCCTTACAGAAACGCTTCTTTTTTATCAAATATCGCACCCTGCCACATACAGATAATTGCATGGAGAATACTCGGACAATAGCGATAGCAAGTGGTCCAGATTCTGCTCGTTCTTCAAGAAGGGATAGTCGCTCAAAGAATCGACCTGAATACTCAAAGAATGACTCAACCCGATCGTAGTCAGCTTTGACTCCAGCAAAAGCCTGCTTTCATTAGTCTAAGTTCGCATCGCAATGCAGTGATTCTTACTGATATCAAGCGGCTGGCTGCCGTGAACACAAGTCCTACTGGCATGGCTGGTGGAAACGCACCAGCCGCAGAACCAATTACAGCAATACCGTCGATACATTTCTGCATGTCGCCAAGTGAGTTGCCAATAACTGAACGGAACTTGGATGTTTTGCTTCCATCGTGTCGAAACCCTTTGAATTTCTCCATACCATCATCTAGACTTTTCATCGCTCCATCCAAACTTTGTGCACCCATGGACGAGAGATCTTCACCTGTTCGTGCATTGTAGTCGATAATGGCCTGTGTCCACAGCCGGCCAAGGTCGGTAGACGTGCTTTGTTTTGCTGTCTGAGTCTCCATGATGCTTCGATGTATATCGCAACTGGGTACGTGATGAAAAAGGTGGAGACTTGATTGAAGTAACAGAAGTTACTTACTATTCATGCGCGATTGATTTGGGGTGCAGGGTATCATATGAACTTTTATAATCACGCTTTGATTGATGTTCTAGCGGAACATGAAATTGAAGGCTCTGAGAGAACGATTCAGCCTTGTGATGCATGGCGTTGAGGTAAGACTAGGGTTCCTCGAACGGTCGAATGCTAATGCAGGTCTAGAGCTTGAGATGCTCTATTTTGGTAATTGGGGCCGGAATCTTTTCTCGCTATTGGCGGATAGAGTCACGCGCTCAATCTTTGGGACCATTTGCCGTTCTGGCTATTGGGGGCCAGAACAAGACCGTTTCATTGGTTAATCGATGCACACCCATAGCGCACCGAAGCGTGGATGTGGGGGCTAAGACTCGGTCATTTAAAGTTCAGAAGAGTGCATTGTTGCGATACAAAATGTAAAAAAAGGCAGCATATATTAGCCTATGTGAGAATATCGAGCATTTGTGTGTAGAATGGGGGAGTAATGCAACATTCTTTGTTCTATGCTCAGCTGGAGCCGGGTATCTAACGAAGGAAAGTCGCATATCACTCAACATTCCTACGTAATCATACATCTTCTTTACTTCGCGGCTTGATTTCGCGAGTTCCCTTTACTGCATCCACTAAGAATAGGGGCCAATATATGCCGTTCTGCATGTCAGACCTATTGTGCGGTCAATTTCTATGAGTTCTCACCCTTATTTGCCGTAGTTGAATTTGAATCAAAGCCACGAGGTTAGGCGTCTGCTCTGATCGGGAGGATTCATGCACAGTGAGAAATTCAGTCTGGTTCTGAACACATGACAGAAAGTTGCATGTGTGGCTGCTCTGCAGGAAATAGTCAGCACAATGACAACGCCTTCAACGTCTTATCAGCGGGATATGTTCGACTCATGACCAGTCCTCAATCCTATCGCGCCAATGCATTTGGTAAAGTTTGGGAGAATGTGATCAGGTCGCAGGTTACCAAGTTCAAAAAGAGAAACGGGATGTTGAATGGTACTTCTCAATCACATAAGGCTCCCAAGTTCGCACATATGAGTTCGCCATACCGGAAATATGAAATCTTCAATCACTGCTCGCTGTTCCTCTGAAGAAGCCTTAGGGTTCACTCAAAGCGAATATCAGTCCCGGGCTTGAAAAAGATATTTTTCCCATAGAAGATAGGCCCCAAATATCCCTCCAGACTTCACGTGGTTGAGTCGCTAGATCACGCCGAGATTTCATGCCTCAATGAAGATCGTGCAACCACTTTTTTCGAATATAAGTTGTGAATACTCAAGATTATGTGGGAAAGATGGTGCGCCAAAGGAGCTACACTTTGAACAATACAAAGATATTCATCACTGAAATTTTAGAATGAACTGATGCAATTTGCGAAGATTATTGGCCTTGAGAGGTAATTTGTATGCTGATATCATCCAAATCGACATACGGTTTCTATGATGGTAGTTTTGTAGCTTGATCAAGGATTCTTCAGCTGTTCAAGTCTCCCAAACCCCTCAAATCCTTGCCACGGGGACTTTTCTGGATAAGTTGTCGCATTTCATTGTTCAATCGCTTTTTTTCCAGCAGGCATAGGCCATCATCATGGCCAAATCCGTGCTGTGTAGTGGTCTCTTCAAAATTCCTCAAATCGCTTTCTGAGGGCGAGGATAACACCCAACTCCAGTGGGCGCATCGGGCTTCATAATCGTAAGTTCCCATCGCTTGATTAGGTCTTCTGTCAAAAAGGATCAAATGATTCCATAATGGAGTGATGCTCCTATCCGAACTGCAGGGCTGACTGCCATTGATCCAGTCAACCCACCTCTCTACGATCGCTTTTGCTCTCTCCTCTGTAACTTCAAAATACTCCAAATGGCGTTGTTGACATGATGAACAGAACCAAGGTCTACACAAGTGCTTCAGATCCAATTTAATCAGTCGCTCAGCCCGCTTCATCCACTTGACGCAATGCGACACATAAACAGGTTTCAAGTCTCGACCACACTTATCGTGTTGCTTAATCCGTACTTTGGGATCTTTGGCAAATCCAATTTTCAAAAGACCTTTTGAGTCGCGAAGTATGTAGATGTAGCCCTGCTCGTCGCATGGCGTTAGTTTTGATGTAGCCACCCTGGATAACTCGACATTCATTAGCTGGACAGTGTTACGATCGATCTCCCCGGGTTCCCTTTTCTGCGGGTGATTCAGACTATCATGTTTCGCGTCGAGTACGCTGCTTGCAGTATTTATTTTAAGCTTGCTCGCCACGAAGCCTTTCACCAAATCCAAGAGTCCGTGAGGGCTTTGACCTTTATCTCTCTCCTGCTGCTGCATTGTTCTGCATTTAACGCAATTCTCTTCGTGATTCTTCTTGTTTC
The DNA here is from genome assembly GCA_026262445.1 of Bipolaris bicolor. NCBI lineage: Eukaryota > Fungi > Ascomycota > Dothideomycetes > Pleosporales > Pleosporaceae > Bipolaris > Bipolaris bicolor. The sequence continues at coordinate 147,868 of JAODYD010000033.1, read as the reverse complement.
CTTGCCTGATGTAGCGTCTCCCACAATGTGCGAAATACTTTCGCGATCCAGGACTATGGATTCTGTGATTTGGATATTTATGAGCTTGCTCTACATGGTCATTCTCATTCATGTTGTTCCTGAGCAATGTTTCGTCAATTGTTTTGTAAGTTATCAGGAGTTGAACTATAGCTCTTTTGTTAAAAGTTTGTATGAATTCCTTGATATTTGACAAAAGTCTAGAAGTACCCTTATCTTTCTTGACCACACCCACATCCGTAATCGTTGGGGTAATCGTGGACGAGCATTTTCGCATTGAGGAAGTTGTTGCAAGATATCTTTCAGGTTCCGAGAAGGAGCGACGACGAACGTCTGCAATTTTTATCACACTGTTAACAATAGTGTGATTGAGCGAGTTAGAAGTAGAAGACAGTCGGTGAGTTGCAAATCCGAATGAAGGTGTAGTGATATATGCGCTGACGTGTTGCGATGTTAGAGCTGTTCGAAGGTACCACTGTCGGTGCACTGAACAGCTACATTCCGCTGCATAGATGGACATGCGCCCCGTACTGCGAAGTTGATGTGCCAGCAACATTTTTGAGTTGATGAAATGTCGAGCCACTCTCAATATCTCGTTGAATTATTTGCCAGAATTCAGCGGTACAATGATAGGTTGCGTGTTTTGATATTTAAATGCCGCCAATGGCCGCTGTTTGCTTGAATTATTGTTCATGCAGCATGTAGACAGGAATTTATAGAATGGAAGGGCGAAAGAAAATTGAAAGAACTGAGACATACGGTGGGTATCATGGCTTTGTTTATGCATACGTTCGCAGCTTGATTCACAGGTTTGAAGACAAAGCCAACGCCGTCGACGCGAAGATGGGGCGTGCACAATCATTTCTACTACTTCCTCCATAGTAATCATCAGATTTCATTCTTGGCTTGAATTCTATGCCATTCATCTTGGATGCATTGGATCTTTTGGAAAGGGCGTGGCCTAAGATAAATGGTATGAAGATGGCGCGGAAGTGGTAGAAGTGGATCAAGCGGAAACCACATGTACAAAATGGAGAGTTAGGAGTGTAAGAGCTACGTCCAGTAATGGTAGATATACTGGAGAAAGCTACGATCAAGCAGCGGAGCAAGAGTGATGAAGTGAGATGACCCTTGAAGAGGATTAGGAAGAGGAAGATTATTCAGACTTATGCAGCCTAGATAAGGCCCGATGAGCTAGCTTAGTTTACGTCTGACTCTGCAAATCTGTATTTTCTTTGCCATACCCTCAGATGAGCCGATATAACAATTCACTGCCGTCAATTAACCTCTCCAAGTTCTCTGCCGTCTCTTCGTACCACACCGTCAACGTTCCTTCCTCGACATAGCCCATATGTGGCGTCAAAAGAACCCTGCTCTTCCCCCTCCTATCCCAATCCTCGTTCCGCCAGGGACTATCCGCCGGAAGTGGCTCAATATCGAATACATCGAGAGCCGCACCGCGAATCCGTCCATTCCGCAATGTATCCAGCAATACAGCTTCGTCGATAAGGGGTGCCCGGGATGTATTGACTAGGAAGGCAGAAGATTTCATAGACGCTAGTTCGCGCGCAGCTACGATACCTTTTGAGCGGTCGCTGAGTACGTAGTGGAGTGACACTATGTCTGCTGTTTGGAACAGCTCTTCCTTGCTGACTACTTGAAAGGTCTTTTCATCCTCGGCAAGCATACCTGCGCCTGTTATCGGTAACCCGTATTCCTGCGCCATTGCATCGGCTTTGTCCTGTGTCAAGTTCGCACTCCAGCAGATTATGCGCATTCCAAAGGCGAGAACACCCACTCTAGCGACATGAGCGCCGATTCTGCCCAGCCCCACGAGTCCAAGAGTTTTGTCTTGTAGGCCGACCGCCAGTTCCGTCTGCCAGCCTGCATGCCCGCCTTTTCCTTTTACAACTGCGTCATCGGCAGCAATGTTACGTGCAAGTCCGAGGATGAGTGCCCAAACGTGTTGCGTAGTAGGATGTCCACCTCCTTGCTTGATGGGCAGCGATCGTGGTGACTTAACGCTGCCCTTGCCGTCCGTCCTCCCTTTGCCAGGCGCGACGTGAACGCTTATTCCCAGCTCTTTCATAGTGTTCAAGTCCCAGGACTCAAACTTACCACCAGTCGCAAACACAATCTTCAGATTGGGTAATTGACGCAGTAGCTCACCCGGAAATGCGGTGCGTTCGCGTAGCGTTGACAGAACGGCAAATGGTTTCAGTCGATCAACAAGGGCTTTACGATCTTCATCTGAAGTCCTGGGGTGTGAATATGACGGTAGCGTGTCGTTGAAGACTGTAACATCAACTTTTGATGGATCAATATGAGCAAAGTGCTTGGATGCTATGCCATGGTAGTCATCGAGAACGGCGAGCTTGATTGGCGACTGCGATTCCATAATCATGAATTTGATGTACAATAAAGCGTAACTGGAGGAAACTTGGATGTGGGATAGACAGCAAAGGCTGCAGAGATACAGGGAGGAGGCGTTGACGCATAGCTAGTACTTCGGCACTTGTCTCGGATCCGACTGAGGGGCTTGAGCCTTTCTTTATGAATGACGTGCTAAACCGGCTGATTCAGCGCATGAGTATGAAGCTAATCACCTCCGCGATTATCCCCATACTGTGTTTGTATCATTGATTTGTCTCTGGAATTCAGTATATTGTAATGCAACATTGGCCTATCTACAAATATGAAAAACTAGTCTATCTGTCTAAATTCACCCCTGGGTATCTTATGCAAGATGCTGCGCAGTTCTACAATTAACCTGTTCTTCACGACAACAGGATACGTGCATCCTCATGATTGATCATGACTTCCTCGTTCTCGAAAGAATACTTTCGGCGAACAATTTCAAACACGATGAGTCCAGCAGCTGTACTGGGCGTTTGCTTTATAGTGCTCATGAAGAAGTCGCGGTAGAGGTAGTTTCTCCACCCTCCAGCACGTTTGGCTAGAACCTTGCATTGTGCAAATGTCTCTTCGTAGGCATGGTAATATCGTCGAACAATATGCGAGGGTTTGTTGTCCTGATGAGCCTGAAAATCGAGAGCCTCAAGTCGGCGATAGTGAACATCCTGGATTTCCATCAGGGGGTGTTGGATGAGCTGAGATGTTACTGATGCTGAGATACCGGCCAAGAGCAAGAACATGGGCTCCAACATGTAGTGTGGTCGTATGACTGGGCGATCATCGTAGTCTTCCTGTAGGTAGGGAATAGAGCTTTCCAATAGCGTGTCACGACTTCGGCTGCCGTAGTAATGCGAAACGAATTCGAGGTATGCCTGGCTTTTGACAGTCTCAAAGGTGCCGAAGAAGACTGCTGCGCCGAAGGCGTCTTTGAGAAAGCTCAGCGTCCAGCCAGCAAAAATGCCTTGCAAGCCGATTGAGCGTAGCTTGTAGCCTGCATAGTGCCACATGGTCTTGTGTTTGCCTTCGAGGATGTCGGCGGTGCGGAAGCGGGTCTGGAGGGCGTCGAATGGAGCAGCGAATACTGATTGAATACCACCACCAATCAATCCCGCGGTGAAGGTGATAGACGGAGGTGGGGGAGGGTACACGCGCTTGGTCTGGTACGAGGATGGCTCGTGGAGGGCTGACAGGCTGTGAAGGTATGTCGTATACAGGACCGCACCAATGCTGCACACTGTTAGGCACTGTGTGGAACAAACGCTGATTATGCATACCATGTATTCGCCATAAGCGGTGGAAGTACCTGCTTGGGTATGAAGCCCCATCCTTCGGTGCGTATGGCATGTGCGAGCACAGCAGGCGTGGTCATTCTCCACGACCATTTCGCATCGGCCATGACATGTGGGTTAATGGCTCTGGCATAGCCCATGTAGTCGATCCTGCCCCTGAAAAAGGCCTTTACGGGCGCTCTGAAGTAAAAGGCGACCATCCTGGCGGCCACGGCTCGCATGCCCGCAGCCTGGACGCCCGTGGCTGGTGCCTTGTTGGGTGCTTGCGGGGTGTCGGGGGCGCCATCATTGGGCCCATCGCTGCGGACAGAGACTCCAGCGCGGACACTGGAGCCGGCTGTCATTGCATAGCATGGGAGGTGAGAGAAGGTAGGGGGTGCATGCGAGGGCGTTGGCAGGCTATATAGGCAAGGTGAAGGCGCTCCGCGTGCGAGGGTCACAAGTGGGCTAGTGACCTGGGAATACTGGCTGGGAGCGTACCGATTGGCGAGCTAAGCAAAACGAAAAGAAACGAAGGACCAATTCAGAGGGCGATGGTGTTGCTGTACTAGTTGGTAATTTGCATCTGCATGCCCGGGATGTGGGGCTGCAGATTAGCTCTGGAGGGGGGTAGTATACAGCTATAGTGAAGGTGGCAGGGCGCTAGGCCGCTTCGGGAGTTGAGAGGTTGCGCACAGGCCCGAGGCAGCGCGTGGGAGCCCTCGCGTCGTTGTCGCCATCAAGGCCTTCGCGACTTTTCCCATCAGCGTCGTCTCTCTCTCCCTCTCCCCTTCCCTCTCTCTCAACTCCCTCTTGCCCGTCCCCGCCAACCCATCTGGAGGTTTCATTCCACGCACCTTCAACCATGGCGGACGACATAGTCATCGACAAGGCTCTCTTCCACGAGCGCCTCAACAACCTCGTCACTAAGTGGAAGGCCGACAAGCGCTCAGGTGACCAGGTTTTCCAGGGCGCAGGCTCAATCGCAACGCTGGTCGGCAAGGCGAGCGAGCCTGGCATTTACCAGAAGCCCGCCGCTTTCCAGGTAAGTCTGCGCATGCCTTGTTTGCGCATCTGGCGAGCTGACAAGCCCATAGTTGTGGTTGCTAGGCTACGAATTCCCTGCCACGCTCTTCGTCATCACCCCCGACCTCGTCCAGATTGTGACAACCAAGAAGAAGGGTGAGTCACGTGCGACTGCCTAAACTACAGCATTGCGCTAATGCCACTGATGCAGCTGCCTACCTGGAGCCGCTCAAAGGCGGAAAAGTGCCTGTCGAAATCCTGGTGCGCGGCAAGGACGCCGAGGAGAACAAGAAGCAGTTCCAGACATGCATAGATACGATCAAAAAGGCCGGCAAGAAGGTCGCCGTCATGAAGAAGGACAATGCCAACAACGCCTTTGCGAGCGAGTGGAAAGCCGCCTTTGACGAGGCTGCCTTCAAGGAAGAGGACCAGGTCGATCTCGCCTCCATCCTGTCCAATGCTGCCTTGTCTGTCAAGGACGAGAAGGAGCTGAGGACCATCCGCGACGCGGCGCGAGCCTCGAGCGCCCTTATGACCAACTACTTTGTCGAAGAAATGTCCGACATCCTCGACTCCGAGAAGAAGATTTCCCATCGCGCCCTTGCCGACAAAGTCGCCAACAAGATCGACGATGCCAAGTTTTTCGAGAAGCAGAAGGTGTCCAAGACGTTTGACTCGCTGCAGCTAGATTGGTGCCTGCAGCCAACCATCCAGAGTGGTGGCTCCTACGACTTGAAGTTTGCGGCCGAGCCCGACGAGAACAACTTGCACGCTGGCGTCATCATCTCCGTTCTTGGTTTGCGCTACCAGACATATGGTGCCATGGTTGGCCGGACATACATGGTTGGCCCCAACAAGGAGCAAGAGAATGCATACAAGCTACTTTTGGCCATTCATGACTTGGTTATCAAGTCCCTCCGCGATGGCGTTGTGGCCAAGGATGTTTACAACAAAGCGCTCGCCATGCTCAAGTCGAAGAAGCCAGAATGGGAGAAGCACTTCCCCAAGAACCTTGGTTATGGCATCGGTGTCGAGAACAAGGACTCTTCACTTCTTCTGAGCGGCAAGAACACCCGTGTACTCAAGGACGGCATGACTCTTGTTGTCCAGACTGGCTTCTCGGACCTTGAAAACAGCAAGCCACAGGACAAGAAGAGCAAAAACTACTCGCTTGTACTAGTTGACACGGTTCGCGTCGGACAAGGCGAATGCGCCGTCTTCACCAAGGATACCACATCGGACCTGGATGCCGTCTCGTTCTTCTTTGACGAGGAAGAGGAAGAAGCCAAGCCCAAGGCGAAGAAGGAGCGCCCGGCCATTGCCCAAACCAACATTACAAAGACCCGAACGCGCCACGAACGAACGACGAACCAAGATGCTGAAAAGGAGGAGCAACGGCGACAGCATCAAAAGGAGCTACATGCTAAGAAGCAGGCCGAAGGTCTCGAGCAGTACAGCGAGGGTGCAAAGTCGCTAAATGGCACTGAAGAAAAGAAGTTCAAGAAGTTTGAGTCTTACAAGCGTGACAACCAGCTTCCCAGTTCAGTGGCTAATCTGGAGATTGTCGTCGACAAGAAGAACCTTACAGTCCTTCTGCCTATCATGGGTCGACCAGTACCCTTCCACATCCACACCATCAAGAATGCATCACATACCCCCGAAGCAGACTTTACCTCTCTTCGAATCAACTTCCTCTCACCTGGTCAAGGTGTAGGCCGAAAAGATGACCAGCCTTTTGAGGACCCCAACGCACACTTCATTCGCAGTTTGACATTCAAATCGCATGATGTCGATCGCATCGACCAGATTACCAAGGACATCACCGAGCTAAAGAAGGAGGTTGTTCGACGTGAGACTGAGAAGAAGCAGATGGAGGACGTTGTTGAGCAGGACAAGCTCATTCCCCTCAAGTCTCGCAAGCCCCACATGCTCGATCTCATCTTTATCCGCCCAGCACTTGACGGCAAGCGTATCCCTGGTAGCGTCGAGATTCACCAAAACGGTCTGCGCTACGTCCACGGCAACGGAAGCGCTAAGATTGACGTGCTCTTTAGCAACATGAAGCACCTGTTCTTCCAGCCCTCGCAACACGAGTTGATTGTCATCATCCATGTCCATCTCAAGAACCCCATTATGCTTGGCAAGAAAAAGACCAAGGATGTGCAGTTTGTCCGCGAAGCCACAGAGATGCAGTTCGACGAGACGGGCAACCGTAAGCGCCGCCACAAGTTTGGTGACGAAGAAGAGTTTGAGCAGGAGCAGGAGGAGCGTAGGCGACGTGCTGCTCTCGACAAGGAGTTCAAGAACTTTGCCGAGAAGATTGCCGATGCTGCACGCAACGAAAACGTCAGCGTTGACATCCCGTACCGTGAGCTCGGCTTCAACGGTGTACCTTCGCGATCGTCGGTTCTTGTGCAACCGACAACCGACTGCTTGGTCCAGCTTACTGAGCCTCCCTTCACATGTCTTACCCTTTCAGAGATTGAGATTGTGCATCTTGAACGTGTGCAGTTTGGTCTCAAGAACTTTGACATGGTTGTTGTGTTCAAGGACTACAACCGTCCACCTGTTCACATCAACACCATTCCAGTCGAGTCGCTGGACCCAGTCAAGGACTGGCTGGACTCTGTCGACATTCCGTTTACCGAGGGACCTCTGAACCTTAACTGGGCCACCATCATGAAGACTGTGACGTCTGACCCGCACCAGTTCTTTGCTGACGGTGGATGGTCCTTCCTCTCGACCGAGACGGACGACGAAGGCGATGGTGACGAAGAGGAAGAGTCTGCGTTTGAGGTGTCCGAGTCTGAGCTGGCCATTTCCGACGAGTCATCTGACGAGAGCGACTTTGACGAGAATGCGTCGGATGAGATGAGCGATGAGGGGTCGGAAGAGGACTTTTCCGAGGGCGAGAGCTGGGACGAGCTGGACAAGAAGGCAGCCAAGAAGGACAAGGAGGCTGCGCTGGATGATGACGACGAGGACAGCAAGGGCAAGAAGAGGAAGAGGTAGGTTGGCTGATTATTCGGCTGGCCCCTTTTGTTTCTTCTTGTTCTTGTTTTTCTCTTCTATAATCCGGTCTCATTTTCTTTATCAAATCCAGTTCTTGTAAGAGTAGGTTTGGGTGCTGGTGACGGACGGAATCATGGTTTCCAAAGTGATGCTATTTGCGAGTAGGGGGACAGAGAGATATTTGAAAAGTGATACCGCTTCCTTTCTTTCACAATTTCAAAGATAGGTCAAGTTAATGAAAGTATTTTGCGAAACAAATTTCAGCCCATGATTATTGAGTAGTTCCACGTTCTATTCTATCCAACCTACCAGTGTATTCCACTTTCCGAAGCAAGAAAAACCACATGCCCGTCATGTTGCATTACAAAACAAGCAAACGTCAGAAATCATGAGTCTTTGCTATTGATATTACCAAGGCCGTATTGTCATGTCCTTTTTTTTAATCTTGACGAATGGCACCGCGTCCGTCGCACCAAAGCAAGAAGAAAAACTCGCCGGAATACAACAAAAAAAGAGACGTCAATAGTCAAAGTACGTGTTTATACGTGGACTGATGTAAACCCGCCCAAACAATGGATAAACGGAAGAAGAAGAAGAAGAAGAAGAAGAGAGATAAACGCCTCTGGGTATCAAACGCCGTATACAATGCCGTAAACTTCGTATTATAGTAGGAAAGGTGGGGAAAAGAAAAGAAAGAAGAAAAACAAGGACATGGTCATTATCGTCGTTTTTTCTGCGTCTTTTATTTCCTCCCTTTTCTGTGAAGGTGAGGTGGGGGGAAGGGGGAACACATCATTCAGGGATTGGAATGGACAAAGCGGGCGCCCTGACACGGGGAGCGGGCCTGTTTAAACGCTTTGATGCGATCCAGCATCCATCCGGACCTGCACTGGCGGTCGCCCTCGCGAGGCTGGTGGCGGCCCAGGCGAATCGAGTAGCCGAGGCGGCACTCTGTGCCCGTGTGTTGAAACTGCATGCAGCTGCTGTCGTTGATGCAGGCTTTGCGGCAGTGCTCGAATGATTTGGAGGCTTTTTTGCTCGGTTTGTACGTCACGTCTTCGGAGAGATTGGACCAGTCTTCGGATTCGCGGCGGATGTGGGGTTCAATCATTGTGAAGAGCTCCTCGAACATGAGGGGTCGTTCCGGGTGCGAGCGCGCCTTTTCCCATTGAGAGAGCGAGGCAAAGTCTTCTTCGTTGAGGTGGTGCATGGTCATGATTGCTTCGCACCACTGTTCGTTGTCAAAGCGCATGGTGACTGGCTTTTCGCCATTGAACATGGGCCAGTAGCCTCGAAGGGAGACGCCGCTCTTCTTCAGGACCTGGGCTAGAATTTCATCACCGCAACACTGCTTCTGTACGTCGACACCGAAGAAGTGCGTGCCTGGAAAATGCTTGTTCTCGCCAAACATGCGGCCGAGTGCCATGATCTTGTCCAGTGCTGCACGCGACAGCACAAAGCCACTGCCGCCATGGGCAAAAATAGCCTTCTTCTTGGGCCAGACGGGGGATCCAAAGTAGTAGGCCGTGCGTGGGTTGAAGTTGGACAGAAAACGGTATAGATTGTCGTAGTTGACGTAGGTATCGAGCTCGAGGAAGACGTACCACTGCGACTGGGGCCGCAGGTACGAGGTCCACTCCATCATGGGCAGGAACTTGTACTTGTCGAGCCGCCAGCCGTCGGGCGACTTGTCGGTGGTCAGGTTGACGGACTGGATGTAGTCGTAGACGTCGAAGTCGGGGTTGTTGAACCTGTACTCGGGGCGCAGGTGGGCGAGGGCGTCGGCTATGTCGAAGCCATTGTACGAGTCCTTGCGGTCGGAGAAGATGAGCAGATCCTGCTTGCAGCGGCCGAGGCGGTTGAGGTATTGCGGCAGCTTGGAGGCGACCTCGCCGGCGCCGATCTTGAGGACGATAGTCACGTCGTCCATGACGCCGGCGGTGAAGGGGGCGCATTCCTGGCCAAAGGGCACCACGACCTTGGGGACGGGCCCAGGTCCGGCGGGAGGGGGCCGGTCGACGAGCAGCTCGTAGCCGCGGTCGCCCCGCCAGAGCCGCGGCAGCAGAGTTGTCAGGAACAGGGTGCACAGCAGCAACGCAGCGCTCAGCAGGCGCAGCGGCGTCAATCGCACCATCATGGTGGTCGTGGGTGCTTGCGATATGCCCGCACGCCCGCCATGTTTGGGGAGGCCCGGCCTGACGCGACCAAAAAGGACGCTAAGCAGCCTCCCATCCGGCTATCCGCCCGACGTCGTGCACTCGTCGAGCCAACAATCGCCCGCCTGTCTTTGGAATTTCTGCCCTGCCCTGCGCCTCGACATTCGCATTTGCCCATGTTTTGACAACGGCCCTTTTTTGTCTTTTTTGCTTCTCGCTTCTCATATGGGATGGGCGGGTGCTGACGTCATGCCACGTGCCGGAAAACATGTCATGCCACGTGCCCAGAACACACGACCATCTCATGTCCCTGACCATCATGTCCATCTTCATTTGCGCCTCATGCATCTAGCTACGCGAGTACCAGAATGTGTCTAGGCGATTGTTTTGTGCATTGTGTATTATACGAAGACGTCCCCTCGCGCCGCACCAGCGAGTCAAGGCCGCCACCATCACGACTACTCCACCCTTCCCCGCCTAACCATCGTATTCTCCCCCACAGGCACAAACCCCACGTGCATATACACCCGCCTCCCCATCTTGCTCGACTTGAGATACATGGGCGTCGGCGGCTCCTTTGCGTCTGCCTGCTCAATCGCCCAGTCAAGCAGTCTCCTCGCTACTCCGCGGCCCTGGAAGTCGGGCCACGTGATGAGCAGCGCAAGAAACCAATGCGCCTTGCCCTTCATAATCTGCGCCCGCTCCTCGTCGTCCTTAGCCTGCCCTTGGTGCCAACTGTCCGTCACACCCGACCACAACTCGTCGATGAACGCATCACTCCAGCCTAGCGATTCCTGCCAATTGTAGAATGAGATGGCGCTGCGGCGAAAGGGGTCATGGGCAATGTTCTTGTCTGGGCGACCCCAGCACGCTGCACCGATGGCCTCGCCCGTCGAGGCGAGCACGGCTTTGATGAAGGTGTACTCTGAATGTGCGAGCACAGGAACAAGGCGTTTGGCCAGGCGCTCCACTCTAGCGGAATCTGGGTGACCCTGTGCGCCTGGCTCTTTCTTGTCCCAGGTTTCTGGAGAATAGCAGGCGCGAAGCCCTTGTGTCTGGCGAATGAGGTAAGTAGGTGAAGTGAATTTACCGAGCTTGTTCCGTCATTGTTTTCACCATGTTGCTCACTTACAAGCGTCGTTGCATCGTCTACTGTGCATATTTCAATCCGGATATCACTATCTTTTAGGCGCCGTTCAGGCTCTACCGGTCTGGTCTGAGGACCTTGTTGCTCAGCAGGTACAGTAACGGGGGCTGTCTCGGTTTGCGCCATGGTTGCAAGGGGTTCATCAGAATGATGCAAAAAGATAACACAACCGGTCTTTACAGGCAGTGGAGAGATGGTCCCAGTTGTAGAAAAGGGTGTCGTTTTATTTAGGTAGTTGCCTGAATCCTACGCCCCACATCACGTAGTAGGTTATATCCAGTGCTACCATGAGTTGTCCTGTACTGCACTTTGACCATTTCTCCAAATCATACATCATTTTCAGGGGAATACCGAGGCGGAATGAACTTGAAATCTGCACAGTGTTGAACAGGGTTGTAGATGGAGTAAGGTACGCCCTCCAACGAAGTGGCTCCAAGTACAGCCTTGGTTGCACCTTCCAATCAAGGTCACTGCCAAGTCGACTTGAACACCACTCGGAATCGGAACTAGATGACTAATGAGTTTCGGCATTCAGCTAACGCCGGTACAGTCCAGCAACCGAACACTATCCCATCTACCGAAAGTATGTGGGCGCAGTTGCCTTGCAAACCATCCACGCCTCATCCAACGCCTGGACAACATCGTCAGGCAGAGGCCCTTTCTCCAGATCCGCAAGATTGCCCTCCAGTTGCTTGAGATTACTGACGCCGATAATGACGCCGTCATTTCCGCCTTTGACTCGTGTCTTGAGCTCAGAGTGATGAACACACCACCTCAGCGCAATCTCAAGCAGTGTCAGGTTGTGTTTTTGAGCAGCTTCCTCTGCAATCTTGAGAGCCTCAAACGTCGCGTCTTTGAAGTAGCGATCGCGGTACATTGTGCCAATGCGGTCAGCCTTGGTCCCGAAGCGGCCTTCGTCAGGCTTGATGTCTTTGGACCTGATCTTGCCGGAAAAGAGGCCACCAGCCAACGGATTGTAGATGACAATATCAATGCCATACTTACGGCATGCGAGAACGAGCTCCGGCTCGATGGCGCGAGCTGAGTATCGTCAGCAGTGGCTGATGCGCTAAAAGGGTGAGACTTACTAATGGCATTGTACATGGCCTGGTAGATGGTTGGCTTGACCCATCCTCGTTCCTTGCAGATGTTGTAGACTTCAGCAACCTCCCATGCTGCAAAGTTTGACAGGCCCAAGTTGACAAACTTGCCCTGTTTGTGCAGCTCGTTGACTGCTTGGAGCGTCTCTTCAAACGGCACGCTGTGGTCGGGCGCATGGAGATAGAAGATATCCACGCAGTCGGCGCCAAGCTCTTGCAGACTAGTGGTGAAGTGCTTCTTCAGATTCTCAGGCTTGTGAACGCCAGCCTCGAATGGGTAGACTTTGGTAGCAAGAGTAAGGCCGCGGTCTTTCCATCCAGCCTGACGCGTCCATGCTTCTTGCTTGCCGCCCACATACATGCGCGCAGTATCGACTTCATTGTAGCCCTGGGCCTGGAAGTAATCAAGGTGTTTGGTAAAGTCATCAAACTCGGTGATACGTGCGCCGCTGCTCTCATCAGGACCTACTCAGTGTTACTAGGCGCACTTGAGCCCCGCAGTGTCAAGGCGTACCAAAGGTCATCAACCCGAGGATGACCCGGTCTTTTGGATTCTGTGCGATCAGAGGCATTTGATTGTCCTATGAGCTACGTGTCTGTGCAGAAGTCGTGTGATGTTCAACGTCGGTTGGGGAACTACTGATATGGCGCATCGTTTGTTCGTGTCAACATGACGCCAGCGGGGTGGATAGGTGGATACCCCACTCTGGAATCGGGACTTGGTGTGTGTTGAGTCCCGACATGCCTATTGCTCTTTTGCCGAGTACTTACATACTAGTTCGTATGAAGCGGCACGAAGATTTATTGCTTCAAGCGCACACTTGGAATCAAGCACAAAGTTTGTCCCACGCCACAGTGATACAGAGGCTGATGATCACCACAGCGCACCCCTGCCAAGCCGTGCTACTACCTGTGTGCATTGCATACTACTACTCGACAAACTGCCGCTTACTTACTGTACGACTCCGACTCGTATCCGAATCTCCACTCTCCGCAAACTGTTGGTGTTGGAAGCATGTAATCGAATACGACTCTACCATGCACATACTATGTTAAGTACAGCCCCCGTCTCTGATTGCTGACCGCCCCCCCCCCTTCGGCCCTGCTCGGCTTCTCCGATATCGTCCTTGTCTCAGTTGTCGTCCTGTTGGGACAGGCCGCGAGACGAATGACTCTCTGTTTGGCCCGAGAAGAGCCTCGGTGCACTGTAAGCGCCGCCTTGTTGTAGGCCGTTCGGCGGCTTCTGGCTGTAATTGGCTGCCCGCCCTCGGGGCTACTATGGCTTGGTTCGAGTCGGTGGTGGCGGGCGTCATGGAGGCGCAGTTGTGTGATGAACGATGTCTGTGCTAGCCGTGTCAGAAGCAGGAACATGCACTCTCCCGCGGCCGTGCAGCCCTGGAAAGCCGGCGATGATGGAACATGGCTGGAGGGTCGAGGTGAACGAGGCCCGTCTCGGACCAATGACGTCGGTCCCAACCCGATAACGATAAGGAACCCAGCAACCGTCGCTCTCGTGCGGTCAGGCGGCCATCATCACCCATCAGCCCACTCGCACCAGCGAGCACCAGCATGCAGCTAGCATCGCCGTCACCCCCCTAGGTGCCACTAGGACTGTCGTCAGATCACCCAACTCTGCACCCAGGATCGTCCCGCAACCGTCCCGCCCTTCTTCTGTCCAGCACAGGTGCCACGTAGCAGCGACGCAGGTACGCCCAGAGACAGCACACGCTCGAGCAGTAGCTGCCACAACAATCAATGCTGCACCATATAAGACGGCCTGTCAATCTCCATGCATCGTTTCCACTCTTCTACACTCCATTTCACAGCAGACTGCTGGCTGCAGCGCGCCGGAAAGATGAGTCGATCAGCTGGAGCCAGAGGTGTCATGTGGCCCAGTAAGCCACCCTTTGCTAACTTGCGAATCACTCTGTCCGTCGCACACCATCAACCGAGCCCTCCTCTGATTGGAGCGCAAAACGACAATGCCAGGCACTGTGAATGAATCCTTTCTAGATTTAGCTTCAGGCCATGTGCTCTATTGGAATCCGGCCTCCATGTCACGAATGCGGTGCTCTTGCTCTCAGGCCAGACCCGGAACTCTCTTTGTCTCTACATGATATCATAGTCTCCAAGCCCGCCATTCTCTGCTCAATCATCCCCTTTGCCTTGGAATGCTGAATCCTTTTATCTGTCCATTGGCTCGCCTTGTCTGCCCTGAGCGTAACACATTTGCACCCCTCTTTGTGCACATCTTGGCTCTGTCGGCTGTTCCGAACTTCGGCATCCTTATGCACGCTGCTGCCATTCTGTTGAGCCTTGATATTGGACTCAAATACCAGTCGCATAGCGATACAAGATCTGCGTCTTGGTCGCTATGTGCTGGTCGTTCAACTTTGGCCTTCCGGCCAACAGGAAGCCCAAGACGTCGTCGTCATCCGGGGAAAAGAAGAGGCGGGACGCGCCGGCGGACAGCGCGCTTCGCGGTAATGGAAGGCCAATCGTTGAGCAATACTCAGAGAAGCGCAGCTCAAAGGACTCTAGCAGGAAAAGAAGATCTGGAGACTCCACCTTGCCAGCGCAACGTTCCCCGCGCCGCGAAAAGTATAGGGACAGCCACCCTCCCCAATCACAGCGTCATTACGAAGATGCCTACCGGAGACGCGAGCACTACCGATCAGCCTTGAATGTAGAGGTACCACAGGAATACCGCCGCTCGTTCGAGCCCGAGACTGTCAATTCGTCCCAAGAGACTCTGTTGAACCCACGACCTCACCGAAGTCAACACCATCGGCGACGGCACCCCACGCAATCATCACAAGGCACTCTGCGCGGGCGCGGAGCAAAGCGTGACCCTCCCAAGCATTCAAAGTCAAAGAAGAATATCCAACCTGAGCCTTCACGTGGCTGGTCTTTCTTTGCGACTTCTCCACCAAGGACACCAAAACGCGAACCTCGCAGCTACCAAACTCTTGAGTCTTCGCCCCGTAGTCATCGTTCGTCACGCCACCACTACTCTTCCACTACCCTTCAGCCAAGCCCCGAGTCTTCACGCTCTCAGAACCGCCAACATCGGTCCCGCCGGCACGAACGATCAACAACGCCTTCACACCAAGCTCGTCCTCGCACGCCCAACACGACCGTCCGCCGTGTACCGGACAGACGCTTTGCCGTCCTTGCTGCCACAAACCAAGCGCTTGAAGAAGTTCGCCAAGAGGCCTTTGCGCAACCCTCTCCTCCCCCAAGGCGTGCGAGGCTGCATCGCTATGAAGGTGTTACTATACCCACTTCTCAGATTCCTTTCAACTGGGACTGCATGAGCACTTCGCAGACCTCGTCTGGGCGCAGTCGTGGCAATGGCGAGTCGAGCAGTCGGCCAAGGCGCTCACGTAGGTAAATGTCCATCTCATACAGGCCATGCTGGGCATGGTTAGTAGCTAGTGGTTGCGAGGTGGTTAACTTTCCATTTGCTTTTCCCCTTATCTTGAGTTGCGTACCTTTTTTGTAGCGAACCCTTTGATTCTTGGCCTTTTTTTCTTTTCTGTTTCATCTATTCTTCCGCATTCTGATTGTAGGATACCCCCCCTCACTTGCATAACTTGGTTGTTCTGGGCGTCGCATTGCATCATCACATCACACACGGCATTGTTTAGGAGTCCAGGCTTATTCTTTTTTTTTCTTCACCCCTGTAGAGGAGAGACAATTTAATTACAATTTTTTCTTTGGCACACGGTTGCTGTTTTCTCAAGTCTACCGTTTGTATTGCAGTTGAAACAAGAGTTTGTAAACGAATCCTGCCTGCATGGGTTACCTTGGTCAGTCACTTCGCCTGCCTCATTAAGAACTATGCCCGTGCGTTTGTACTGTGACACCAACAAAACTTGCTGTCACACACCCACCTACTGCTTACTCATCGTTTCGAGTCCCAGATGGAGATGTTTAGGTCTGTTGTTCATGTCGACATCCTTGTCATGATATCAATCTAGCTATATCTTCTTGTTCTCAACTTTGACACAACGCCCAATAACCAAAAAACACCTACACGATTCATTGCTTCTACAAATTCATTATCTAATACCAATCCTGACCTCTACGCTGCCTACCCGCAGAAGAACTAGCATACATCCCTCGTTTCGCCGTTCTTGCCTCAAATCTACACAACCCAGCAAGATGCTGCACCCCCGCCAACACCCCATCAACCACCTGTACATCCCCTCCCACGGCCTTCTCAACCGCAACCTTCATATTCGTCATTCCCGCACACCCCAGCGCGAGCGTATCCGCCCCATCAGCCACAAGCTCCTGTGCAACACCGCACATGATACCTAAAACCTCGTTTTCGTCTTTCGTCTCCAAGTCCAGGACGCCCAAGTTGCAGCTGCGCACGCCTACACAAAAGGAATCTAGGCCGTAGCTTTTCACGGCGTTGCTGAGCGTGTACTGCGAGCGCTGCGATGTGGCTATGATACCAAATCTGCTGCCGAGGGTGCGAGCGGCATATAGTGATGCTTCCATTATGCCGATGACGGGCTGGGATAGTTCTTCCCTTAGCATCTTGGTGAGTGCGTGGTCGCTGTAGCATGCGACGAGGAAGGCGTCGTATTGGTGGGTGATGGGTATGATTGCTCGGGCTGATGCTGCCGCCGACATGATGTTGTCGAAGTTGCCCTCGATGGCAGAGGGCGCGGGGTGCGGTGCGGTGAAGCCGTCGACGGTGACGTCCGGTGGGAGGGTTGGTTTGAGCATGGTTAGGCAGGCGTCTGTCATTGAGGGTATGGCGTTGGGGTTGCAGAGAAGAATGCGGATTTGGCGGGATGAAGGGGTGCCGGTTACGGATGGCATTCCTGACGTGTGAGTGCCATTTGTTGAAGTGTTCGTCTCGCTGTCCGGTGCCGTGAGTCTGGGTGGTTCGATTACGCCTGCTTGTGATGTCAAGATGCCATAGTGTTCGGTTCGTCGATGTCTGGCGAAATCAAATGTTCGTGTTTTGCCAGGCACGCACCGATCGAGGTCACAATCTGCAATGATTATCTCGTCTTCCTCCGTCTGGCTCTCGACCATGATCTTCCCATCAGGTCCAACAATTGTCGAACCCCCTACAAGATCATACTTGCCATCATCCAAGCCACATCGTGCCGCGCTAACTGAGAAGCAAGAGTTTGTGTAGGAATGCGCCTGCATGACCAACTTGTGCTGGAAGATGGCATCAGCATGGGCTTCCTGTGGGCTTGAATCCGCACCCCACATGTGCGGCGCATAGCCTGGAGTATTAAACCCTACAAACACCACTTCTGCGCCCTGAAGACCAAGACATCGCCATGCTTCTGCCCACCGTCTGTCGTTGCATATCATCATCCCGAATATCGGTTCCCCTTGGTCAATCGTATTCTCTGCGAGACCCGGCACGCGAAATGCATGGAACCCCAGGTTACCAGGCTTGAAATATCGCTTTTCGAGTTGATTGATAGCGTCCAGGTCGGGAAAGGGTTCAACATCTCCTGGTAAATGTACCTTGCGGTACTTGGATAAGACGGATCCGGACTTGGCATGGTAGTAGATGCAAGTATTGTAATACTCATTCTCTTCCGTTGCTTCTGCGAACCCAATGCAGATATCTACGCCTAGCTCTTTTGCCTTTTCAAATATACCTTTGGTGCTATCTGCCGTGGTGATGTCGCCGTGTTCGAAGAATGATTCGAGCTCCTCTTTGTCGGTGATTAGGTAGCGAGGAAAGAATGTTGTAAAAGTGCATTCGGGGAAGAGGACTACTTGTGCGCCTTGGGAAGCGGCGTTTTCGAGTAGTGCGATGAGCCGTGATAAGGTCTTTTGGCGGTCATCGCTGCGATGCACGGCGCCGACCTGTGCTGCTGCAATACGAAGCGTACGGGTCATTGAAGGTAATGTTATCTGAATAGTTTGGGATAAGTTTCACGAAGACAGTATGAGATGTAAAGATAATCTCTCATGATACAAGTGAACAATCTGGGCAGAGGAGGGTTATCAGGGATAAGATAAGTGGGGATGTTGTATGCTCAGGGATAAGTGCGGGGAAGGTTTGTTTCCGCTTCTTGCTCACTTGCTACTTACCCCAAAGTCCTGACGTCTTATACTGCTGGCTATGTATTGTATCTTTATACTCTTAATAACTATGCAACGGCTGCACTAGCTGATCTGATAATGTTGAGCAATGCGTCTTTCTTGAATAACAAGCCGCATATTTAACAACAGGTTACGAGACATTCCAAGTACACTCGTATGTACTACCTAAGACCTGTATAGTCTTCCTATTTAAGCTTAGCTACCGAAAGTTTTCTAGGGTTTTCTAGGTAGCTTAGCAGCAAACAATAGTTTTCTTTTTCTGCTTTGTCTACCAGCAATATTTGTTCCACTTGATATCTCTTCTTTGGTCATCATGGTGGCCATTCATGTTAATTTTAAGCATTCTAAATAGCAGTTTTAAAGCGAATTCATGCCATTACATCTCAACCGGCCTGCACCTATGAGTTGATTACTTTCGACCATGACGCTTTCAGCATCTCATTTCACAGGCCGGCTCCTATCAACAATTTTCTTGTTTGATAAGTTTAGTAGCAACAGTTTAGAAGACGAACTTGAGCTAGCACACCCAGAGATCATATCAGCGAAGAAGAATATGGCATCTTTATACTTGCGTTCGGGAAAATCAAGATGGAAAATCGCTACACATCCTCCATATTGGACGACTGTGTCAAATGGAACAACGCTGAATGCAAGAATTTTGAAATTTGAATGCTCTTCTTAGTTGATACAGAGTTGTCTGGATCAGGAGTATGTTTCATACAGATATAAACGCCTGATTCATATCTGCAACTGGTAGAATTTCTTGTTCCCGTATGCGTAAAGTGATTCATGTCGATACCTGTGTTTTTACCATTGGGTTTGCATCTATGTCATCTCCAACTCATTATATCTACCACTTTTCGTCTCATTCTTTTTTTCTTCCCCAATTTGCTACCTGAGAACGCAGACTTGAGGACCAATTAATGACGTCATCGGAGCAGAACATTACTGTTTCTGGCTAAGCAACTACCACATCAAGCTAGTGGAATCCAATCAACCTCCAGCTACCAAGCCCCGTTACTTGCTGCTGCAGTCTCTTGCTTCTGCGAGCAGGCATTTATCAAAGTAACTCCCAAGTTGAAAAGATGCAGCATATTTTTACGCTTTCCGGAAGTATACGCAAGCCATCTGGATGGGGCTGTGATCGACCGGGGAAGGTGATGCTGCACAGGGGCCGGAATAAGACCATCCTATGATAGTTCCCCACGTTTGTGTTGGGTCTTAGTCCGGCATGCTTACTACCAGAACTGCTTCGAACAAAGTATAGCTAGTGACGACTGGAATGGCAAGAGTTGTCGTTGAAGCTATACGCGTCCTGGTAAAGTTGCTCCACCAGGTTTGCAGAACGCGCTGGCAAGTCGGAAGCTGTAGATATCGCCCCGGGCCTCAAACCCAAATTTAATGCTGAAAACGTAAAAGATTATCCAATAGCCCCCCGTTTGGTACTCATGCTGGTTCGTCAGATATGGATAATAACTGTTTCAAGAATGGCGGTGTCGCCTTGTTTTCCTTGTCTGTGCCCCAGCCTCTCAGCCGCCGCGGCGGGCTGGGCAAAAAAAAAGGTCGCGAGTCGTGGCGGGCGGTTGTCCCCGCCAACACAGACGTGCAGCTTCCCCAAGCTTCCCGTCTCCATTCTCCATCTCTCCACACCCAACTACTTCAACCTCAATTGTACTACGCGTTTTGCTTGTATCTCTTGAGAGTCTTTGTTTTTTTTGCTGAGTTGTCTTTTCATATTTGCAATCCGGCATCATGCCTTCCAACCACCATGGGCACGATAGCTCGCACAACGTGTCGCGCGTGCTGTACGATCACCATCGTGGTAACAATGGCAGGCAGTCTGAATCCGTGCCGCTGCTAGGAGCCGTGCACGGCATTATCCCCGAGCACATCCATCCGGATGGTGAGAGTGGACGCCGGGGCTTCCATTTGTCTCATTTCATCAACGTCGCATGGCGGTCTGGCAGCAATGCTGCAAAGTACACCAACCTGCTTTGGCCCTTTGTCATTGTCGCCATTGTCCTGCACTTTGCGGCACCAGGCTTGCCCCTTGCCGTCTTCGCAACCAGCTACATTGCCATGGTGCCCGCGGCCAATCTTCTTGGCTTTGCGGGTCAGGAATTTGCACGAAAGATGCCAAAGGTGTCTGGTATCCTGATCGAGACGGCATTTGGATCTATTGTTGAAATCATCCTGTTTATCATTCTCATTGCGAAACATAACTCGGAGCATGGCTCGTCGGAGCACGGAAACCTTATTCCTGTTATTCAGGCTGCTATCCTGGGCTCCATTCTTACCAACTTGCTGCTCTGCCTTGGACTGTGAGTATCCCCCCCCCCCACCCAGCAACTATAAACATGGTGCTGATATTATACAAAATAGCTGCTTCTTTGTCGGAGGTTTGAGACAAGCCAGCCAAAAGTTCCATGCTGCCATTAGCGAAGTTGGTAGTGGCCTTTTGCTGGTCGCCGGTTTTGGTCTTCTCATCCCCAGCGCCTACTACTCTGCGCTCAAGGGCTCAGCAGTGGAAAAAGCATCAAAGCACCATGAGTTCACCGAGAAGATCCTGCAGCACAACGTCCTCAGGATCAGTCAGGTGACGTCAATTCTCCTCATCGTCGCTTTCTTCATGTAAGTTGCCAAGCCACGGTATATGGTTTCGTGCTAACATGTGCAAGCTTCATCTTCTACAATGCTCGCTCGCAGCACTCCATCTTCGATGAAGTTCTCGAAGCTGACGAGCACCGTGATCTGGACCACCATGAAGACGTTGCCAAGCCCAAGTTCACAATGACGGAGTGTCTCGTCGCTATCACCGTTTCCCTGGCCATTGTCACGCTTCTCGCCGTCTTCCTCGTTGAGCGCATCGAAGACGTTGTCGAGTCTGGTGTTCCCGATCAGTTCCTTGGCCTGATTTTGCTTCCCCTGGTTGAAAAGGCAGCAGAGCATCTTACTGCCATTGATGAGGCGTGGGATGGACAGATTGTATGTTGGATTTTTTTCTCTTCTTCATCAATTCCGAAATTCATTATGTGCTAACTGCAAAATAGAACTTTGCTCTCTTCCACTGCATCGGACCCTCGATTCAAACGGCTCTTTTCAATGCCCCACTCGTTGTCATTGTAGGCTGGTTCATGGGCAAGGAGATGGATCTCAACTTTGAGATCTTCATGATTGTCCTGCTCGTCTTGTCCATTGTTGTGGTTGGAAACTTCCTCCGCGACGGCGAGTCGAACTACCTCGAGGGTGCCATGTTGATTGTAAGTTTTACATTTTCTTCTTTACTTCCATGTTAAGTTGTCCTTTTGCTAATACCAGTGCTTGAACAGATTGTCTACGTCATTGTGGCTGTGGCAGCGTGGTACTACCCCAACCCCGACGTTGCTACTTCGAATGGGATACAGTACTAGCCATACCCATGGTTTACTCACTCACGCCTTGGATGAAAATTGTCGAGAATATGTCCCTTTGTCACGATCAAACGCTGAACGAATACGCCTGATGAAGAAGGCGGTGCAAGTTGAAAAACGGCTAACCCTAACCGAATGACGAAATGAACTACGTTTATTGCATTTGGAACAACCAATCACGATGCAAAACACGATTTGGAACAATATATGGTTGTTGATTTCATTTCATGATTACGCACATAGCCTAACCTAGCCATGATGAATATACTCATATATACATATAAACGCCTCATTTTTTTCCATGTCTAAAGGATTCCCACCTCATCAAAAGAAGAATTACATTTACTTGTCTGCACCAGCAAGCTTGAGCAGCTTGGGGAAATCAGGCGTACCGAATCCGGTAACAGGATCCCAGCCCTCGGTAACAGGGAAACCCTGGACATTGCATCCGTAGCTGAATCCCTTCTTGACGTCGGTAAGACCCTTGTATCCCTTCTTGTACAGCCAGGGGTTCAAGAAGCCAAGCGCGGGCTTGCCAGAGGCGATCAGGGCGTCGTTGATGAGCGAAAAGATACCAGAGGTCAAGGGGCAAGAAGCCGAAGTTCCCGAAATGGTGCCCTCGGTGCCGTTCCAGAAGTAGGCAAAGAAGAGGCCCTGGGCAGAGAGATCTGGGTATCCACGACCAGTCTTGTTGTACAGGCCCTCGTATGTCTTGCCGAGGCTCTTGACGTACTTGGGCACAACGCCATCTTGGTACGAGGGGCGGGCAAAGTAGTTGCTGAAGCCAGCGCCGCTAGAGTAGAGGTCGCGGAAACCGGCAGATGTGTTGCGCGAAGGGCGGTATGCGCTCTCCTCTGGCTCAAAGTTCATGGTTGCGCCAACGGCAGTGACATAAGGGCAGGAAGCGGGGAATGAAGGCAAAAATTGCGTCGTGTTCTTGCCATCGTTGGTGAAGCACGTGTTTGTGCCGCCAACGCCGTGGTCACCCGAGGAGAAGAAGAGAGTTGTTCCTCGTGCACCGACTTGGGCGAACTGGCGGCAGACACGCTCGGCGTAGGAACGGGGGACAGTTTGCTCGTCATCACCATAAGAAGTGGAAATGATGCGGGGAATCGAGCGTTGGTTCAGGAGCCAGTTGACCCAGACAAGGTAGGGTTCGTTGGTGTTTGTTGGCGTGTTGATGTCTGGGTTGAAAGGAGGCGAGCCACCGGTTGAGAACGAGGTAATGGGCGTCTTGTAGCTTATTCCAGCAATGGCTTGTATGTCCAAGTTGGCCTCCCTGCTGATACCAGTGGCGGACTGGTTGGCTGTCAAGGGACCATCTTGGGCAGGGCCGTTGTCAATGGTGATTGCCTTGAAACCATAGGCTGATGAAACAGCCGCAGGCTGATATTTTTCCAGGAAGAGCTTGGCGTCTGGACGGATAGGAATTTCGCCAAGGTAGTTGGTGAAGCCAATGCTGTTCTTGTCGGCAGCCTTGGTCTGATACCACTTGGTCTTGTAAAGAGTTTGGAAGCACTCCGGTGTGACAGAGGTCACGTTGCAGACAGCAGCAATGGAAGCGTCTGAGGGTGTTTTGTAACTCGCAGGCACTTCGGCAACCTCGTTGATATAGGTCGCCTCGTTAGCCGCACCACGGAAGAAAGAGGTAGTCGGCTGAACGGTATCAATGTGATCGTGCAAGTGACGCGGCAGAGACCATGAGGTGGTACGTGCGACAAGGGAGCCATCCTTGTGCTTGTAGGTGTGGTACTCGGTATCAAGCAAGCTTTCGACCATCTCAATGGGCAGATGGACGATGATCCAGTCCTTGGCGGAGCTGTAAGCCATGTTGTCAGTGCTGACGCCGTTCTCGCGAAGCCACTCGTGAACCAAGTCATAGGTTTCCGAGCTAGGTGCAACGAGCTTATCCACCTCATCGGCGCTGAGGTGGTGGCCATAGCGAGCATGGTCAGGATCCGAGACTGTGACGTGTGAGCTTATTGAATGGGTCAGGCTTCCAAATGATGGGTCATGACAAACATACCCTCTTGGAGATGGCGATCAAGCTCGTCAAATCGACCTTGCTTAAGACCAATCTGCAGTTGAATCGTCTTTCCACCGTGTGCACGATCAAGCCTGGTCCATCCTCGGGGCGAAGGGTGTGTTTCCTTGACAAGATAAGGGGATCGAGCCTGGACCGGAGAGGCAAAAGCCTCCCGGGCGGCGGCAGCAGTCAAGAGAACAGAGGCAAAGATGTGCATTTTGGGCAAGACTGGTGGAGGGACGTGTCGAAGACAAAGAAGCAGCACACGCGCACATCTAGAGGCATGAGGGGACTTGAGGGCTATTTAAGCCTCGTCAAGAAATGACTAGAGCAGCACCATGATGGCCGCTGGAGGTTACTTCGAAACAGCAGGGCAACTAGGCGAATGTTCGGTGCATGCCGATCGCGTGCTGTGGTTACGGACATTGGCTACGTTCTTGTCGTGTAGAGGCAAATAGACTGGGCCATGCTTGCGCGATCCCGGGGGGTTGCAGCCGCACTGCGACGAATCGGGCAGGTCTGGTCAATGGAGAGTTTGGATTTGCTGCGGTATGGATGAGTCGGACATGACGAAGTGGTTGAAAGTACGGAAGAGGTTGATGTGCCTGCAGCCGTTTCGTTGTGGGCACCGGGGCGCTAGTGCTGCAAAGGGAAGCTGGAAAGCCATGACCTGAGGCCTTGCTGATAATCAAGCACAACAAGCCACTAGATTGCGGAGCTTGGGCTGCTCTTGGGGTGCTTAATTTGCTCTTGGAAGGTGAATGGGTCCTTGGCCATATCTTCCCGCTCGTCGGCAGCCAAGTTGCCACTGACGAGCTGAGCGGCCTTTTTTTTCTCTTGCAGACACGCGACTTGGTTATAGTAGCGGGCATGTTGGATGCAATCTTAACGACCTCGGTCCGACTGGCGATTGGTTTCGAGTCTTGTGCTTCCTCCCGATAGTGGGCGAAGGCTAGACTTATTAGCAACCCGAGTACCGGGAGTCTTGGACTGCTGGGCCATGTATGTATAGATGAATTACGTGGTTCAACTGCCTGTCCAGGCCAAGTGGATTCGTGACAAGAAGCACGTACCACGGCTTGCGCTTCACCCCGCCATCTCCATCGTCCTATCTTGCCTGCATACATATGTAGCTATTTTCCATCTTAGTTATTAACGAGATAAATCTGGATTAGGTAATCATTAAGGGCTGTGGGTTGGGTTGGTTTAAGATGCCTCGATGTGTTTAGTGCTTACCTCACTTCCAAGTGGGTAAGCTTTCTACGGCCATGTAAGTAATGCCGTCCCCTGCTACCTCTTACAGTCTGTATCAGTACCTCGTCTCCTCACGTAGTGCCATTACACACCAATAGTGCACTGTTTTTCATCGTCTACTGCACGCATGTAGAGAGCGGGATATTTTGAAATCATTAATTAAAGAATCAGGTGGCCCCAATATTTGCTCTTAAACACACATGTCGATTTGCAATCAAAACAGACCCTACTCCAGAAGCCCGACATGCCCCACAATGGAGACGGTGACGCGACAAGAAACACAACAGCGACCTCACATGTACTTGTTCTAGTAGACGTGTGCAACCACTTCAGGTCACACACCAGCCCATGCACGCCATACAATAGACCTACACTCACACAGCCAGTCCTACCTAGCCGTCTAGCAGTTGCAGCCAGCAGGACCCTGTGTCTGGTTGGCCTCTGGCCTCAGGTTGACGCCTGATCGTTGCTGGCCTGGCCTCAGGTTTCGTGGGCCGGCCTGGTCAATGGGCAGCTTCTTGGCAATGGCTGTGAAGAGTTCCTTTACGTTCTCGCTCGTCTTGGCAGACGTCTCGAAGAAGAGCAGGCCGGCCTCGCGGGCATATTGTTCGGCATCAGCCGTCGAGATGGCGCGCTTATCGGGCGACTCGGTCACCAAGTCGAGCTTGTTTCCAGCAAGGGCAATGATGATGTTTTCGTTTGCTTGGCGTTGCAGTTCCTTGACCCAGGCCTTTGCCTTGTCCAGAGATGCCTGGTGCGTATCAGTACCTAGTCCATGACGAAAGCGTAGAGATACCTACAGCTTGTGTGATATCGTAGACGACTACGGCGCAGTTTGCGTTTCGGTAGTACATGGGGGCAAGGGACTTGTACCGCTCCTGGCCAGCAGTATCCCAAATCTCAAACTTGACCGTTGTGTTTTCATCGAGGGCGATGGTCTGAGTGAGGAAAGCGGCGCCGATGGTCGACTCCCGGTAGTCGTCGAATTGGTCCTGCAACAGTCAGCGACGAGGGCCAGTGGGCTTCTAGTTGTGCATGCTCACTTTGACAAAGCGCAATACTAGAGACGACTGTGACGGGTTAGCTCTGGTACATGTTCCCATGGCACTCATGGTAGAGAGATAGGCTAGCGCACCTTTCCGACAGCCGATTCACCTGCACACTTGTCAGTCAGGGCACAGCACACGGCACACACGCACTCCTACCTAACAGCACGAGCTTGAACTGTGCGAATCTGGAGCCTCCGGGTCGTTGGCCCTGCTGCATCCTGCCTGCCGACATGTTGGCGAGAGTGACGCGGCGCTATCAGGCGGCGATGGTGGTTGGTGATGGTTGTGTAGGCGACGAGCGGGGACGGGAAGAGGGCGGGGTAGATTCGCGAGGGCCAGATGGGCGTGGTTAAGGGGAGGGTGTAGTGAGGGAGGCAGACGAGGGTGTGGATGTGGTGGTGGGAGTGGTTGTTGCTGTGACGAAGTCGTCGTGGTTCCGTCTGGGTGCCAGGTGCCAGGTGCTTGGCCTTAGCGCACGAGTCGGACCCTGGCGCCGCAGTGGCCGCCATGACGAAACGCTGGGCCCCCGTATGGCCTGCGCGAGAGAGTAATTCCTACCTACAACGTATGCTCTACGACTACACACTACACCCCGGGTAGCGCCAAACACCACGCCATAGTAATTCTCCTTCACCACCACACGCCCCCGACGGGTCCACCCGCACCCCCCTTGTCGACCCAGAGCCCGGAGCTCCCTCCTCCTCCTCTCCCTCCACTAATCAATCGCCCACCATGAGCGTCGCCCTCCCCTACCGCGACATCAACGTGCACTCGTCGCCCTCGCACTATGCCTTCTCATCCCCCTCGTCCCCCTCGGCGCCCACGCTCGTTGTCGACCGCCCCTCGGGCGACATGCGCCTGCATGACGGCAAGTTGCTGGGTTCTAAACGTGTCTCGAGCATCGCCGGCATCCTGGGCATGATCAAGCTGCGCCTCGACAAGTACATCATTGTCATCACAAAGGCAGAGCCTGTTGGTCGTATAAAAGGCCACATGGTCTACCGCATTGTCTCCACCGAGTTCCTGTCCCTGCGCGAGAAGCCTCTGCACGACGTTGATGAGGACAACTATCTCAACCTGCTCAAGACGCTCCTCAAGACATCCCCACTGTACTTTTCCTACTCGTTCGACATCACAAACACCTTCCAGCGCCAGGCCCACCTCGACCCCTCGACGCCCCTCTGGAAGCGCGCCGACGACCGCTTCTACTGGAACCGCTTCGTCTCCAGCGACCTCATTGACTTTCGCGACGGCCTGAGTGGCGGATATGGAAGGCACTCGGCCGGCCATCAGCCCGGCGCAGACCCCTACATCCTGCCCGTCATGTACGGCATGCTAGAGGTTAAGAGGACGTCCATCAAGGGTACTCCTCTCACCTTCATTCTCATTACCCGCAGATCCCGCCTCAAGGCCGGCACAAGATACTTTTCGCGCGGCATCGACGAGAACGGCAACGTGTCCAACTTCAATGAGACGGAACAAATCATTATACTCAACGACAATGCCTCGGGTGGACCTGGCGGCTTCGGCTCAACCCAGAATGGAACAGCAGGCGGCAATGCTGGCAAGGAGACACAGGTCCTCGCTTATGTGCAGACAAGAGGAAGTGTCCCCGTCTACTGGGCTGAGATCAACACGCTCAAGTACACACCCAAACTGCAGGTTCGCGGCATTGAGAACGCGCTGCCAGCGGCAAAGAAGCACTTTGCTGAACAGATCCGCCTCTATGGCGACAACTGGATGGTCAACCTGGTTAACCAAAAGGGCCGCGAGCAGCGTGTCAAGGAGGCATACGAGCAAATGGTCCAGATGCTGCACACGTCTCCTGCTGAAAACGTCGAGGGGGATCGCATTACCCCTGAAAAGTTCCACATTATCGATCCGGCGCGGGCCCAAACGGTATACGACCGCCTGCACTATATCTACTTTGACTTTCACAACGAGACAAAGGGCCTGCGATGGGATCGGGCCAAGCTGCTGCTGAACCAGCTGGAGCCGCACATTGTTAAGCATGGCTACTTTTGCGGCGTCGACATGCCCGGCGATGCAGGTGGTGTCGAGGTCCGCCGCCACCAGACGGCCGTGGTGCGAACAAACTGCATGGACTGCCTGGACCGCACAAACGTGGTGCAGAGCATGCTGGGTCGCTTTGTCCTCTCGCGCATGCTCATTGACTTGGGTATAATGCGCGAGGGCGAGAGCGCAGAGGAAGACGCTGCGTTCGAGCACCTTTTCCGCAATATCTGGGCTGACAATGCCGACGTCGTGTCCAAATCCTACTCTGGCACCGGTGCCCTTAAGACAGACTTTACGCGCCTGGGTGTACGTACCAAGCAGGGTGCGCTGCAGGATCTCAACAATTCGATTACGCGGTACTGCCTGAACAATTTCAGTGACGGTCCTCGCCAGGATGCTTTTGACTTGTTCCTGGGTAACTATCTTCCCAGCGACTCGGGCATGGGCGGACAGCTCCTGTTTGCCGACCGTCGGCCCTTATTCATCCAATCGATACCGTACATTCTTGCCGCGAGCATCTTCTTGATCCTCGTCAGCACGTTTACCCGACGCGCGCCTGATGCGGCAGTGTGGCCAATCCGTCTTTTGCTGCTGCTGTCGCTTGTTACGGCTGCGGCATGTTTCAACTTTATCTGGGCCAATGGTACTCTTTATGTAAGTTTTGTCACTCGACTATTTCCAACTTTTTGTTTCTACTTGTTTGTTTGCTGTGTTCAAATACAGATTCCTAACGTACAATTCAGGTCAACTGGCCCAAACTCAACCGCCAACCCCCGCAAATCGAGGCTTTCCAGGATACGCTGGCCAAAGTGTCGCAGAGCAGCATGGTGGGACCACTTGTGGGTACAAAGCATGAGAGGGGCAAGAGCGACGCGAGGTTATTGGGATTGGAAGAGGGAAAGAAGAGGATCGAGTAGTCTTGTTGTTGTCCCATTGACTGGTTGCTTAGCATCGAGTCGAGTGTGTCGCGTCTTCTTCTTATAAATCTTCATTTCCTTAGGTTCAAGAGCTTAGATGGGTAGATTGGAAGGGAAAAGGCTTCTTCTTTTCTTTCTTTCTTTCTTTCTTTCTTTCTTTCGCTCACTTACTCGCACTCTTGTAATTCCAACCGTGTAGGTCTGCTGTATAGATGTTAATATTCTTTTTCTACATCTTTCTTTCTTTTTTTTATGGTAATTCTCAGGGTTCTGAGGGTGTGGTGGGGGTACATGGCCGAATAAATATATTTATACATCTAACAAATCAACCACCAAAAGAACGACAGTGAATTAGGGTTGGTAAGGACAGATGCAGTTGTGACAGTTTTGAGGATGTAAGAAACCTTTTCTTCTTAGCCAATTCTACTATACTCTTGCATGTACTGGCTCCATCAGAACAAAAGAAAGAAAAAGAGGGTGACAAAAAAGAGAGGTAGGGTATCGTTCATTACCAGTTCGAAATACTGTACGCCAAAACCAATCATGAGTATCATCATTATCATTAGAAGGAAAGACTGAAAAACAAAAGAAGAGAAAAGAAAGGTCATGTCTCGTCATTACAAAGAAGATAAACCACCAAGAATCAACAACTCGCCCTGACAGCCGACAAGACGACAAGGTCAAACTCCTCGTCTACCCGCTCCTCGCCATGATAGTGTTTGTTCCTTGGCCTGTTCTTGCTCTCAGGGCTGCATCTCGCGACGAACAAGTCCCATCCGTCATAGTCGCCTTGGATCAGTCTTGTACGCAGCTGCTCGAAATGGGATTTGGCTTTTGTGGCGTGCGAGAGGAAGAGGGAAATTTGTTTTTCTCCACCAACTAGTAAGGGGGTCGATGGTCGGGGTGATTTTGTGGATGAGGGGGGCGATGAGGACGAAGAAGAGGTAGATGAAGAAGAAGTCGAAGACGCTGATGGGTTGGCATTGCAGTCGTCAAGTTCGGGTAGGATCCACAACTCCGATTCAGATGTGGTGGTTTCGCAGGGCGGGGTGAGGTTCAGACAAACGCTTTGGTGCATGTTGTCCATGTCGGCTGCATGGCTGGGTGGATTGGGTTGGCGGGAAAGCCAGGGCTGTATCGCGCTGTTGTTGGCGATATCGTTATCGATGTCGCCGTCACCGTCGTCGTCGTTGGTACTTTGAATTTCGTTCTGTCCGTTGGGAGTGGAATCGACAAGTGTGCTGGATGTAGGCTCGCTGGATGCTTTTGAGGCGAAGTGTGGGGATGGGGCACGCGATCGCTGAGGCGGCGTGGTGTGTGATGCGCATGATGGGAAACTGCCATATATGGCGTGACTAAGGTCGTAGCGGAACTCTGTATCGTCACGCGCATGTGCGCTGCGGGTCGGGCCGCTCTTCATGATTGAGACGAGCGTGTGTAAGGATGATTCTTGCACAGAGTTTTGCAGCTGGTGAGGGCAAACTCTCAATGTGAGAAGGGTAAGACGGGTCGAGGATTGTGTGATGTTTGAACAGGATCGAGTCGCAGCCAAGAAAAGCCACGAGGAAATTTTTGTGAACTGGCAAACAAGTGGGGCTTCGTCTGCTGTTTCAAGACAAGTTTGCGCGGACGGGATGATGCATGTGGGAGTGGAATAGGTGTGGGTGGGCTGGTAGGCGGGAAAGCGGGTGCTTGTGGGCTTGTGATGAAGGTGATCTGATGACGTTGCAAGGTGGTGACGCGAAGGCTGTGCTCACTCGCCGAGTTTCAGATTGGGGGCGAAGGGCTGACAGTGATAGTGAGAGGTGAAAGGAGAGATGGGATGAAAGACAGGGAAGATGGAGAAGAAGAAGAAGGAAAGGAGATGAAGGGGGAGGTTAGCATATATCAAACGGGTGGTGTGTACCATGGACAGCAGCAGTAGCAGCACGAGCATGGCAGCTGGACGGACATGGCGTAGTGTTTGCATGGGCTCACGCGAAGGTGGCACCACAAACATGGCGTTTGTCAGCAGCGTCCAAAGACGAGGCGAGATGATGTTGTGGTGGTGGTGATACTGGTTGTAGTGTAGTGGAGTGGCAGTGACGGTAGAAGTGATGGTGAGGAGAGGAGAGGGATGGCTGCCCGTGTCCGTGCGCCCTGACGTGTGTCGTCGGCAGAAGCTCCAAATCTTCGCAGGCCGGCTTTGGCACTGGCTCAACGACCATCACCCGCCCATCACCATCCCCATCCCCGCCATCCGGAGGCAGCCCACCATGCTGCGCGCCTCCATTCTTCGGGCCCGTCCAGCTGCCAGGCCATTGGCCTGCCACGCCCGCCCGCAATGGCATGTCGCCAGACGCTTCTACGCCGATGATAAGAAGAGTCTGGGCGAGACGGCCGTCCCCAATCCCGCACCCACGACGGATCCTTCACTGAGCCCATCCAGTCCCGCCAACGACGCAAACATCATCCCCCCTTCGGACGTGCCAAAACCCCCGCCCGCCCCAGACAGCTCCATCGCCGCTGCCGGCGCATCGCGTGATGCTCCCACCACCGCCCCCAAGACAACTCCCCCCACGGGGCCAGGCACGGCCAGTGTGGCACCGGACCCAGTCCAGCCAAAGCCAAAGAAGAAGAAGAGACGGTTCCTCCGCGGCTTCCTCCTCCGCCTTGCCATCCTCTCGGGTCTGGGATACGCTGGCGGTGTCTACTACTCGCTCGTCTCGGACAACTTCCACGACTTCTTCACAGAGTACGTTCCCTACGGAGAGGATGCCGTCGCCTACTTTGAGGAGCGTGAGTTCAGGAAGCGTTTCCCCGGCCGTGCTGGCGACCCCCGGTTGCACCCCCAGATCTCGGGAGAGAACAAGGTCACTATTCCTGGAAACAGCGGCCTGACTGCCCGCCCGGTCAAGGAGAACAGCAGCGATCTTGCCACTACAGGCCCGCATCTGAGTGCCGTTGCCGACAACAACAAGGTGGACAAGGTCGAGTCGAGTGGACAGCAGCCCAAGGTCTCGTCTCAGGAAAAGAAGCCAGAGCCCAAGCAAGAAGCCCCTTCCAAGGCCGTTGCCCCGCTTGACCACCTCAATGTCCCCGCTGCTACCGAGCCCGTTGTCCAGGATGTCGTCAAGATTGTCAATGACATCATCACCGTCGTCAACGCAGACGAGTCCAACGGTGGAAAGTACAACTCGACCCTCGACAAGGCCAAGGGCGACCTTGCCAAGGTAGTTGCCGATATCAACTTGATGAAGGCAAACCTCGAAAAGGAGTCCGAAGAGAAGGTCAAGGCGGCCCACGCCGAATTCGAGCAGGCCGCCAAGGAACTCGTACAACGTCTCGACCACCAAATGCAGGCTCAGGAAGCTCAGTTCAAGGAGGAATTCGAGAACGAGCGCGAACGTCTGTCTCAGGGCTACAAGGAGAGGCTGCAGTCTGAGCTGCAAGTAGCCCAAAAGGTCTACGAGCAGAAGCTCAAGAACCAACTCCTCGAGCAGAGCATCAGCATGCAAAAGGCTTTCACTGCCACTGTCAAGGAGCGTGTTGAGGCTGAGCGCGAAGGCCGCCTAGGCAAGCTTAACGAGCTCTCGTCTTCGGTCCACGAGCTGGAGAAGCTGACGGCCGAGTGGAACAGCGTCATTGATGCCAACCTCAAGACACAACATCTTGTCGTTGCTGTCGAGGCTGTAAGGTCTGCACTCGAGTCTCAGATCGTACCTAAGCCCT
Source organism: Bipolaris bicolor (assembly GCA_026262445.1). Taxonomy (NCBI): domain Eukaryota; kingdom Fungi; phylum Ascomycota; class Dothideomycetes; order Pleosporales; family Pleosporaceae; genus Bipolaris; species Bipolaris bicolor. The sequence goes on along the minus strand of JAODYD010000033.1, from coordinate 115,247 downwards.
TCGTCACTGAGCTGGCCGCTCTCAAGGAGATCGCTGAGGATGACCCTGTTGTCAGCGCTGCCATAGCAAGCATCAACCCCGCCGCCTATCAACGCGGCATTCCCAGCTCCGCTCTCCTGATTGACCGCTTCCGCCGCGTTGCCGCAGAAGTCAGGAAAGCTGCTCTTCTTCCCGAAGACGCAGGTGTCGCTTCTCACCTCGCCTCGCTCGCCATGTCCAAGGTTCTGTTTAAGAAGTCTGGTCTCGCTGTTGGTGGCGACGTCGAAGCTACTCTCGCACGCACAGAGGTTCTCCTTGAAGAGGGCGACCTAGATGCTGCTGCACGAGAAATGAACAGTCTACAAGGATGGGCAAAGGTACTAAGCAAAGATTGGTTGGCAGAATGCAGAAGAGTCCTCGAGGTCAAGCAGGCCTTGGACGTTATTGCCACTGAGGCTCGCCTGAACAGTCTGCTTATTGACTAAAAGGATCTTCTTCTTTCTGTTATTCCCAGCCCAGTTGATATGTATATCCCCTAGATTTAGCCATAGACTAGGCGATGTCGGGTCTTTTTTGTAAGCAGTCTTGATAGCCAGTACTATAACTTGTACCAGTAGCTTAAACAAAACTTGTTCAATGTTCATATGCAGGGTGTGGACTGGATGTTGATTTCTTGTGTTCCAATGCGACATGATATAACGCCTGCTTCTATTCACGAATCACAAGGTCCAAAGCAAGTGAGGCAATTTAACAGAAGTTTAGGAGAATACTTTGGTATCTTTATATTTGCTAACAAACACAGGTTATATACTACAGGCAATCCCGTTCATATACACATAGGAATATACCATTGATCAACATATTCTGACAAACCCAACTTATATACCTTGAAAGCATTCATATTTACACAAGAGTTCACCACATACTACCCGGTCCCCTCAAGCCAGGGCACTCTCAACAAGCCACGTGATATCGTCGTTGAACGAGCTGGCATTATCAAAGTCCTTGACACCACCATTGCTCGAAATGTACCCAACATTGTTAAAGTGGCGAATCCACCTCGTCGGGTACGCCCAAGTCCTAATGGAGCTTCCCTTACCCGTAAGACCCGCTTGAGGACAAAACGTCGCATCTTCCTTGAAGCCCTTTGATCCATCATTAGCATTAACCTGCAGCACGAAGTTTGCGTGGCGAAGAAAGCTTCCGGCCGTATCTTTGGACTCGAACGCAAAGCACTCGCTGTTGGTGAAGCCAGCGCGGACAATCCAGCTCGCCTGGCGCTTCAGCAGCGCAGTGCTCGACGACGATACGACTTGCGTGTTCACTGTTGCTCCGGAGTGCGCGAGATAGCGGTCCGTGTAGCCAGATGTCGTGGCCCTGAGAGATACACTCGATCCAACGGTGTATGCGGGTCCGCTGGTCATCAATCCCCGTCCAGTGGAGTATCCAGCCGCAACAAGGTTGGCCTGGACTTCGTTTTCGATGGCGTCACTGGGATACCCGAATGTCATTGCGCCCTCGGTGAAGGTTCCCTGTGCGCCGTTGCTGTTGTCGCCGCCGATACCGAGGATGATTGCGCCTTCTTTACTCATGGGGTTGTAGCCCGACACGCTTGGGCGCGAGCCGTTGTAGTATGTTGAGAGTCCGCCTGTGGTGGCGTCTCCCGCGCGGATGGCCCAGACGCCGGGCTTTCCCTTGACAACGGTCGTTAGGAAGCGGTTTGAGACGGATGGGTTTTGAGTGTTTTTCTTTGGGTTTGCGCCGGAGAAGAGGCCGTTTTCTAGGTCAGCCATGACCCAGGGGCCGTTGCCGGCGCCGCTGCCCCACACCGTGTTGTCACCAAAGTAGATGGCTTCCATGTGGCCGTTGCCTGTTTTTTAGGTGGTTAGTTGGCCGACATCAAAAAACAATAGGAGGTGATATACTTACCAGTGTCGAGGTTGTTTGTCTCAGCATTGCCATAGTCGAAGCAGCAGCCGCCATTGTAATGTGTACCGTCCAAGACGGCGTATATGCCTTGGGGCTCGTCTTTTACGGCCGAGCCTTTTACGTTGTTATTGCGATACCCGGTTCCAGGGGAGACGAAGACGCCATATGCCTTTTTGCCGCCTAGCGAAACAGGTGCACCGATAGCACTTGCCAGATTGTCGTAACCGCCGACGTCTGGGCCCTTGAATGCGCCCGGTGGGGCTTGTGTGAGGTGGTTTCCTTTGCCAGATTGGTCGTAGATGATGGAAATGAGACATGTCGTGCTGGCACAGAACTTGTCCTGAGCAGCTGCATTGGCGACACCGCCTGCGGACAGTGGAGCAATGTCAGTTGTGGCACCGTCTGAGCCACGCTTGACTTGGTAGAGCGGGCCACTGTATGCATTGTACAGAGCACGAGTGGTGGCGTGTGCAGCAATGCATGGTGTGTTGCCTTTGGCGTAAATGTCACAAGGCCCTGCATGAACCAATGAACCTGTGGCTACAAGCCCAAGCGCATAGAGAAGCGATTTTGAAGACATGGCTTTTTGAAATATGAAGGAAAAAAGATGAAACCAAGTCCTCTGTGCTCCTCTGGATCCCCACGAGCTACATTACTTCTATTTATCTATAGTGGTCTCGTGTTTCTGTAGCTATAATTACCCAGAGCATGTACCTTTTTACATTGCAACAGTGCAACTACCCACTATTTTCCCTCCAACAGAAACGCAGCGGTCACGTCACACAGGGCTAATGTCCTGTAAGATCAGCCTATTCACTACTTAATTGCCCCTCTACTCTGGTAACAATCATGCGGGCGAACACGGTGGATGTGCATCATGCCGCCGGAATAAATAAATAAGCTTTGCCAAAAGCCGGCAAAGCGAACACAAGACTAAGCGGAGCAAAGCTTGGTAACGTGCATCGGCAGCCTGATGGCCCGATGTGCCCCAGACGAACCAGCATACCAAGGACAGCCCACCCAATCATAATACACACCTTACATGTACAACACTGGCACGTGAACTGGGGGCTGCAAACGCTCTTTACTGAATTTGGGAGGCGCTCAACGTAGACTTATTGATTGTTCGTTCCAGTATACACCATCCAGCTTTGTGAAATTCCCACCAGTCGAACCAGACCTATCCGTACGTACGTATCCCTGCCCCGAGGCAAAATCACTCACAAAAGAATAAACATGTGTTTGTGGTTCGTTGTTTCTTACTTGTTTAATTTTGGTACATTGAAAAGTACCGATTTTCCTCCCGTTGAAGTTTTTTTTTTCGCATTTTCAAAGCTTAGTAGTGAAGACAAAGGACCGACGTTTTTAGCAGAGGCAAGTAAACTTCGGGTACCGAGAATACGAACGCCCCTAAACTCTCCCAACAGGCGCCGTATGACGCCATCATTTTCATGCGTTAGATGGTAGAAGAACTCAAAATGACATGTTTTTCGTAATGTTTTTAAGGGGGTGTTGTGCCCGTTTCCGCAATTAGAACATGGTGACGCGGATGACAGGTGAGTGCGGCCAAAATTGTCGGCGCAATGAGAGTACCTACGTGTACAAGACGGAGTAGTTTCTCTTGACACCTGTCCAAGGATGTGTGTGTTCTGTATTTGATCACGTGGGTGTCGTGGTCAACAAAGAGTCTAGATGGCAGTTGCCCAAAAATCTTTCTCTGGTGAGTTAGGATTTCGGCTGGTTGTAGAAAATCTTGGACCTGGAGTATGCGTCCATGAGGCGCGTGCCGAGGTACGTGTGGGTCCATTTGTGCATCTCATGCCTTTGCGCATGTGGAAGTCTCGGCCGCCGACTTGGTCATGTCCCGATAGTACAATGCACATATTAGCTAGACTGCCGTCATTCTTTCGGAACGAATACCGCTTTTATTGCGCTTCCCATGGCCTGGAATCGGACCGTCGTATGCGATCAAGGTGTGTCGAAAGTTCTCGGTTTCCATCGTGCAAAACTATCAAGCGAGTATTACTGTTAGAATTAGTATATTATTGCTGCAACAATGTGCAAACTTCATTAAATTTATAACGATACGATTCCACGCAGTCAATGCTGGATATATGGGTTTATTTTGCTCTACCGCTGTCATGTCCAATTATTGGATTTATTCGATCGTCGGTCGGCGTAGCTCTTTCAGGTATCGATGCGGGAAGCGGCATATGGCTCTCGTGAAACGACTTGTACCGGCTCACAGAACCATCGCGCGATACTGCGGGTTCGCTCTTGAGCTCCACTTGGCTGGTCAAGGTGATAGTCATTTCCTGTTCCTTGTTTGTTGCTGTGCAGTTTGATCGAAGTTTTTGTAGCCAGCGCGTCACGCCATCCTTTGACCTTTCCTCGTCTTCGGGAACCGTCGCTTCGTTGCCTCTCTCTAAATCTGTGTTCACCTGTCCTGGTGTCGCTTCTTCCCAGTTTTTCATCTCATAACTATGTCCTTTGTCGTGCATGAGCTCTGGTATGCTTTGGGGAGCGGCGGATCTTCGTTTTGACATGAAGCCTGCTGATTGACTGGCCGTAAGCGTTTTGGAGGTGCCGAGTGACGACTTCTTGAAAGATAAACCTCCGGTCAGCGCTCCAGATAGACTCCAGGGTATTTTCGCGAGCAGTGGCTTGAGAACGGGAGCTGACGCGCACATCTATTCTTGGTTAGCCTTGTACAAAGATTCGGCCACACGTGCTTACTACTCCCAGATCAATCTCTACAGCAGCTGCAATCCATAGTGGATATGCATACCATGTTTGATCCCACTCGTTAAAGAGACTCCGATATATGAACCAAGTTCGCACGATGCCAGCGCCAGTCACTATGAAACCCATGCCAAAGAAAAAGGCCACGGCTAGACGTTGGTGAAGAGGCATTTGTAGCTTGGGTTTTTTTTTAGCATCTATCGTTTTGCACTAGTGGAAGGGAACTTACGCCCATTACCAAAGGAATAGGTGTCACTGTTGTCATAAGATCTGCAACACAGTTGACTATTCCAACAATTAGAGTTGCAGTTCCTTCATTCAAGCAGGTCTCTGGTGGTGCTCCAAGAGTCCAGTAGTTTTTGACGGGTATGCAAAAGAATATCGCGATGCAGGTAAATGACAAAAAGCTGCTGACTGTGTAGAAAACGTTGAAGTGAACCAGCCACCTGAACCATCTAAAGCGCAGCGGGTATTAGTATGCGTACTTGGCACATGGAGCATATTACAGCTAACGACTCACGTTTTTCCTGAATCCGAGACCAGACGGTAGTAGAAGCAGTGGAGAGAGAGCCTTGTGAAGGTTGCTGCCGCTGTAAAGGCTAACTTGGCCGCCATAGCGATTTTGTATGTTGGAACAAACTTTGAAATTGGTATGTCCCAAACATGTCTGTAGTGGCCAAGTCAGAGAGAATTTCTTGAAATACCCATTCATACTTGACCACTTACCTATCCCATCCGTATGACTTATTCGCTAAGAGGACAATAATTGTGAGGCCCACTGCGAACAACTACACTATGTTAGACAAGAGTGGATTTGTAAGAGAAGACTGCTTACAAGCGCAAGCAAGATGAAGACATCGTCAACGCCAAACCATCTTTTGATTACAATCCGCGTATATAGTCGCGCAGCCACAATCAGGAATGTTAGTGAAATGAAGATGGCATTGACTATAACAAGCGCTGGCCCTCGCGTTACTGGGTCGTCATAGTTGGGGGTCGGCCAGCTCAGTATGACTGATGCTGGCGGCAGCTGCATTATGTATTGCTGAAAACCGGATTGGAACGTGCATGCAAGGCATGCAGGCACAGCGGTACCTATAGGCGGCGGTCTGGGGATACGATCGGTCGCGAGAAAGGGAACAAGATCAGGAAAAATGAGTAGCCCAAGGATCCAGGCCTCAGTATTATGTTGGTTGGCTGGCTTACTGACCGGGTCTCAAACATGACATATGGGTCCGTTGTTAGCTGCAGCACACGCCTGAGCACAGACTTCAGTCAGGGAGACAATGTCACATAGCATGTGGAGCTCGCGTGGCACCTGGACTCACAGGGCGGCCCCAATCAGGCACTCCATTGGGGTTCGTATTTAAGGGAGAAAATCCCCGCGTAGGGTGAAACTGGACGGCAAGGAGCGCTTCCTTGTCAGTAGATCCGATGTGTTTTCTTGATCTGGCCCAGCTTTTCAGTGTGCTGTCAACTGATTTGACTTGGCTGTCGATACTTGCTATAGCTATACCGCTGAGAGAAGGACGGCATGCTGCTGATCTGCCGTGATTCTATCCACCTAAGGTCACACTATCTCTAGTACACCACACAGATACGTAGGCAATCCCAATGCAGAAACATCCGAATCTATCTGAAGGCTCTTATTGGCGCCGGAGAAGCTCTTGTCACCGCTACTGGGTGCAAGACAGGTACAGTTGGCGTAGGCATGAGCACCCTCGAATTTCATGCTCAAGAGCCGGCCAGCAGCGGCGAAGCCATATGAAATCCTGAAACTGTGGAGTGAATGTACCGAATTTCACGAAACGTTGTTCTCACAAGCTGGTGGAGCGGATTGATAGAGAAAGCTACCATGCCGGACAATGGGAACACGCCTCTCGCCAAGCCACAAGGTTGGAGCAGATTCCGCACTAAAGCTGGTTAGTCGGAGCCCTGCAGAGATCTACAAGCTTTGCGCCAATCACAATCTCGAGTCATGAACTCTAAATCCATGCCAAACTATAACGCAAGGAACGACTCAATGTGGTCGGCATACATGCTAGTTCTCGGACTCTAGCTCGGCCCCTTCAACCGCCCTGACCAAACATCGAGGTGGGCCACCAAGTTCATGACTCTTTCCCTCCTCAAAGCAGCGGTTTCCAGCTTCGTATTAGAATGCCATCCCTCAAGATCATTGCCATGGTACGGGGCACAGGCCCAAAGACACTGAGTTCTCGTATCTCCAATGTCCCGTCTATACGAATATCCAAGAACCTGGTGAGCTTTGACAACCCCTCTCCTGAGTGCCCAGATACTGCGGACCAAATGTCACTTGAAAAGGTCGCCAGCGCTGTGATGTTGTGATTGGGCATGTCGAATCATGTGGGACATGGCAGTCTTTGCTATTCTAGGGCGATTATTCCTGTTGCTTTACTCACTTGGCATCTTTGCCGTGTGTCACCAAGGTTTGTGGCTTGGTGACGATGCAAGTCCATCCCTGTTTGGTATACAATGCTCCAATAGCATATCGCTAGCTCCAACTTTCTCAGGGCCCAACGCCGGATCTAAGCCGTGGCTTACTGAGTACACGACATCTAAGCTGTGCGCGAAACAGAGCACGGCCATGATTCCACTGCCTCGGGTACTGCATGTGGGAGGAGAATAGCGAATATCTCCGGTCTTGCAACTATCGAACCATCGATCAGTCACTGGCGTTACAACGCTATCGACGGACTCCCAGCCACATCTCATGTCACCGGTAAAGGCTGCCACGCGCCATAACCACTGCTTTTAGTGTTTCCAAGCTTCATGCCGATTCTTGCCCGTTCTATTGTGGGACTTCGCTTTCTGTAACCGCATACTATCAGCTTTGCTGGTCTACAAGCAAGCCACACCCCCCCTTCTGTCCATTGTCAACTAGGTCATCTCCAACGGTGGATCCTCACTCAGCCACATCCACCATGACGGGCGGTCCCTTGTACCACGTGGTTTTTGTGTAAGAAGCGAACGGGTCTGTACGAGCATCCGCGTCATCAAATAAATTGCCAGATCAGGCCCAAGAATAGTGACATGTTTCTTTGTCGAGACAAGCTTAGCATTATCGTTCTGGATGCATGGCTGTCGCATTGACACTATGAACCATGAATACAAGACATCTGATCACTAATACCTGTCACAGCTGCCGGACTCAATTGGCTACATCTCGGGCGTCCACCAAACAGGTCCATCAATCGTGGCTTGCGCGTACACCATCACTAGCTCGCGGCAAAACAGCGGCACATGAGAAAAAGCAACCATGAACACTAAAACGGTTGCACCACAACATTGAATGTATATTCATGAACTGGAGCCCAGCCACAAAGCACTCGGTGTTTAGAATCGACTTCTTCAACTCAAATAGTCAGTAACACAAATAACCCAGCCAAGGAAATAATTGTAGGATCACGCTTGATGCAAAATCTCCACTCGTAAGACCCCCTCGGATGAAAAAGGGAACCCGGAAACCTCGAGCACGGATAACTTTCCGCTCCACTTGGCCAACAAGGAACCCCCCAGTCCAAGCCTCGTGCATCGATCAGCACTAGAATAAATTGGCTTCCATCAGCAATAACCCAGCCTAGCAAGCATGCACCCGCTGCAAGAAATCAAAATTGCACCATAAGTACGACCCCCACCACCAACCACCAATGCAAAGGGGAGGGGGAGGGGGGACGGGATAGGAACTGTCGCATCAACGTCTTGCCTATAAGATATAACAATCTATAATAAGACAAGGAGTATACATTATACACTCGATGAGCCCTTTCTTATCTAAATAAAATTCACCCAACCAATCAATTCAAACAGAACCCCCAATAAAGGAAAGTATGCCAGTGAATGACATTCTTTCGTTTTTTTTCCCCCGGTCAGCACCGAACGGAAGATTGGTTCCGGGCAAATCTATACGCCCTATTT
>JAODYD010000033.1:57596-106648 GCA_026262445.1 Bipolaris bicolor | reverse complement strand
CTCCCCCCTCGAAATCGGTGGCGTAGTGGAGCCGCGTGCTTTTTTCTCCAACGCCCACACCACACCCCCCCTCCACCTCTCTCTCCCGTTACCCGATTCGCAATCGGGGCTTCCGGCTTCCGGCTGCCGTGTTTCGTGCGGGTCAGACGGAGAATTTGTCGTTCTAGACGCCCTTGTGTGGCGTTTTGAGTTTGTAAGTAGTAGGGAGATGCAATGTCGAATAGTAGTGCTTGGGAGCTTGGTATGCGAATGTAGTCGTGCTTGGAGGTGGAGTAACTCGATCCTGCTCGCGGTGCATGTACTGCATACTACGTTCTCCAGGAGATTCTTTTTCTTTGTGTTTGGATAGTCGTGGTACATGCAAGGAGTTCCTGGACGTGGACAGAGAAGCTCACATCATGTTCGTTTTGCTTACTCTTGGGAGAAATTGACAATTTTACTTCATGGAATCACGTTTTATGTTGAACGGCGCAGAGTGACAGATTTTACTTTCCAGTTTGCAATCTTGCATTACATGGATGTACAAAAGTATAGTAGAACGAAAATGCAGTTTTGCCTTGTGGTAGAGTAGTTTATGCAGAACTAGCATGATTGAACTTTTGTAACGTAATTACAGCGCCAGCGACATATACAGATATCTACATCAATGTGTGTCTAGCCAGACGAAGAATCAGACGCTACGCCTCCACGATCATATAACACCAGCGGGGCCGCCCGTCGTTTCCCAGTTCCAAGTTTCAGCAGAGAATCGGATCGTGTACCCAGCCGTGATTTTGACCTCTCGATATCAGGAAATGCCTTTAATGTTTGTTGTTGGGACAATGTCGCATTAGGATCTGGAATAGGCGGGCGTGCAACGAATCTGCCAACGTACTTGCGACTGTATTTCGAAGCGATATGAGAGATTTCAAAAACCTCGCATTTTCTTGGGAATCTCTGCGTCCATGAAAAGGGTTCAGCTAGCAGCAATGGTGTGCAAAAGTCAACTTCTCCAACGATGATCAATCCAGCGAAATGATTCGGGTAGTTCTCCTCCGAAAAAATGTCCGTTGCGCTGGAGATGGCGGAAGGGTCTTCAGTAGTGAGATCGCTCTCTAGAGTGTAAAGCCTCTGGTCAAGCCATGTCCGATCCATATGTCTCCAGAGTGACTTCGACGATGGCCCTGTGAATGGCTCCAGTGTGTCTAGATGTGCAAGCATCGATTGAAGCACTACAATACGGTCTGCAATACTACGAAAGCAGGAACTAGAGATTCTTTCATCTAAACGTACCACGGCCTTGAGGTAGTCATCATTCAATGCGTCAGCTATGCACAATGCTGTCTGAATTGCGCACTGGCACGGGCTTGTGTGAATGTAGACGATGCCGAATGGAAGCATTTGGTTGATTCGACGGGTGGCGACTGCTTGTACATCATGTGAACTCCGTTGCAGACCCTCGAACAACTCGACATAGCTGTCAGGCTGAAAATTCTCGCAGTTCGCCAGATTTGGAAACAGGGCGCGTATTGACTCGGAGCTGTTGGAGTGGAACTGGTCTCCAAATGTAGTGGGTAGCTTCTCATCTGACACAATGGTTGGACAAGGCGTTGGTGTTGCAATGTTCCGGCATTCAGGTGTGTTAACAAAGTATAACGACTTTTTGGTATCCACTACCAGGTAGTCTAGTTTCCCTTTCAAACTCAGACCTTGTATACAAATTAATTTTGCTTCGCAATCTACTGGGATAAACTTACGTCCACCTCTCTGCGTTGATGTAGAGGAGATGTTTGATTTATTTGGCTCATTGATCCATTGCGTATCTTGAAGCCAATCAATAACAGTCCGTCGGTCGATGGTATCAGTTTCCGAGTTCGAAATGATAACACTTGCAGCTTTGGACAGGGCCCTGCCTCTTGGACCTGAGGACTGCAATGCTGCCTCCACAAGCCTCAACTGCGATGTGTCAAGAATTGTTGCAAGATCATTTTCCAGATCGCTATGTTGAGAATCCGGTACAGGAATGAGCGTGTGTAGTTTTTCCACTAGAGTTGACAACTTGTCCAGTAGTTCCTCAAATTTTGGTTTGTCATGAACCGCCCAGCGTGCTTTTGAAGCTGTGCTAAGGGCACTTCGGTCTGGTAAGGCTTGAGCTGCTCGAATACAGAACCTGGACCATGAGGTGCGAAACAAATTCATGCTGTTTGGACTAAGTAAATTCGCTGACATCGACTGTTTCTTTGCCAAGGTTGCGGTACTTGTTCTGACGCCATAACGCTGTTGCAATAAGCTGGCATCCGAGAGAAGACTTTGAATTGCATCTAGCGCATCTTTAACAAGCTTGGAAACTGTCGAGTCTGCCAACCTGGCATGTCGATCCTCTTTCTCGATCTTGAGAATGCCGCTTGAATTTCCCCACAACAATAGTTGTGTTCTTTCAAAGTCCAGCCTGATGAGAAGGTAGGTGAAGTCTTTCTCCAAGTTTCTCCCTTGGGAAAAGGTCTCGAAGCATTCGACGCAGGTGTTGAATAGTGTTGCTAGTGCAACAGCACTGAGTGTTAGACCGGCAACCTCCATTGCTGTATAAACAAATGACGGACAGTGGTTTGAAGTGTGGCAAGGATGGAGGGGTACGGTGAGCTCCTTGTTTTGTTGTCGGAGGCTGAGCAGGCTGGGCAGGTTGGGCAGGCTGAGCAGCTGTCTGATGCAGGAACCGCCAACACGTGTCCTGCATGTTGTATAACGTTATCCCTTTTACAACAAACATGCGCGTAGCACACAATATACCTAGCTAGATTAGAATTTTTTTTTTTTGCAAAGAACTAGTCATATACAGCCTGTCATTGCGCAGAGCATCTCACTTCACAAAGACGGACGTCGATCACGGTTCCTCGTGTGCGAAGAGAGAGATTGATGAGGAGTGCAAGAACTCACCATTGACAAAGCACAGACATATGTAGTACTCATTTCATTCATTCAGATTACTCTTGTCATTGCATTAAGTCGACCCCGCGACACACAGGCCCGTATTGTTCATTCAATCCAACTTCAAACACTTACCAGTACATCTACTTCTGCGCCTCCTCCCTCTTTACTCTGAAAAATGCTAGTTTGGCAAAACGTCCTAATTGGTCCCAGTAGTGTCGACCTGCAGAATGGTCCATGATTCGCTCCAGTAGCTTGACGACTGCCATGCGGACATCCTGTCTGGGGTGGAAAAGGCCGAGACTGAGGTAGAAGAGACCGGCATCAGGTATAACGCAAAGCAGCTGGAGAACGGTGTCATATTGTAGTTGGGCATTTACTCTCCTTGCAGACTCGTTGCTGATGTTAAGCGACTGTGCCATTGATGAGAGGTCGGTTGACGAAGCACTGGTGCTTTCGCTGGGTGAACCTGCTTCTTCCACGCACCGCGCAAGTGCGAGATAGATGGCTGCCGATTGATCATGGGTAAGCTTCAGACATCGCAGTTTGTCATGCTGATGGTGCATGTCGAGGCCGCGCACTGGCCGCTTACCCCAGCCCTTTGCAAGATCCTGGATGTAACTATAGTAACTTCTGGTGTTGCGCCAGCCTTCGATTCGATGAACATTTGCTGCAAGCTCGCGGAGCTTGGAGCCCTCATCTGACCAGACGTAGCCATGCCCAGAAACACCATATGCACCGGTTTCCGTGTCATGAGCGCCAATATACAGCGCTGATGCCCCGTAAACAGTTTCCTCAAAGGCGGCCGCGATGCGAGTGAATTTAAGCACCCACGAGCGCCATTTTGCCCGAATCGCGTTTTCTCCATGACGGTTGGCAATGCTTTCGAGAAGTTTGTCCATGAACTGATTGTCACCGGTGGGATCAATGCCACCACCCTTACTGTCAAGGCCCGATTGTCCACTGAGTCCATTCAAAGGGAGGCCTTGCTGCTGGAAAAACAATGATCCCTCTGTGGGTGAGGCTGACTCGATTCGATTGCTAATCTTCATACGGCCAGTAGGGAGGTCGCACAAAAGGTCCCACCACTCTGGCTTGTAGGAAAATGCAGGATTGGTGACGCCGGCGATGAAGCCAGGTACTTTGAGCAGGTCGTCTACTTTAGTAAGATCGGTGTATGGAAACGCATGTCGCACAAAGCCGCGCAGTATACCGCCAGATGCCAGGGCGCATGCTGCCAGCACAGCCTCTGCGACTTCGCCTGAAGGGCGATTGTGTCCGATAAAGATGATGCGCTTCTGGGTTAAGAGAGCATTGACGAGTACAATGATTGGATGCGTGAATGCACCGCTCGTTGTCAGATGCGGGTGCAAGGCGAATGGCTGCGGTTGTGTTGTGTGAGGGGTGGAGAAGGTCTGTATGAGCTTGATGAGGGAAAAGTCGCCCACGGTTTCCGGACTCAGGGAAGTTGGTATCTTGACAGGCACGGGTATGCCGTTGTAATCGATCTTTGACTCAAATTCGTGCGTGTCCCGGGGAATGGTATATACTTTTCTCTTGGATTGAGGATCCGATGCAGTTTCGTCCGCCTCTTTTGCCGCATCCTGCTTCTTCCTGTGGCGGACCATGAGCTCGAATTTCTCTACGAACATGTCCTTTGCGTCGCTGGCGCCCAGCACAAAGCCCTCGAGGTGAGACAATTTCGGCAAGAGCGACAGATCCATGGAGTTGAGGGCATTGTAGAGCGAGGCAAGTGTTTCTAGGACCGGCGCTCTGAAGTACTCCTCGAGCGCTAATAACAACAAGGGCTTGTATATGTGCAGAAAGGGATGGCGAGTGCATATGGCCATGGCTTTCACAATGGCACCTCTGTGCAGGGTCAGTGTCTGGTAAACTCGTTTGTCGCAAGTTGCTTGGGGCTGCCCTACCTCTTCACGGTATTGTCCTGTTTGGTGTTGACCAGATTCAGGACGTAGACCAAGGGTGGCCCATCTGGATCCGGCCCACTCTCGCTTTCTGTGTCGTCGTCGTCTTCGTCATCATCATCGGCCTCGAGTTCGTTGTCGCCGTCGCGGTCCTTGCGCCCTTCGGCGGGGGAGGTGGCATTGTCATTGTCGTCTTCCAGACCGTCCTTGCGCCGCCTTCTCCGTCGCCTGCGCTCTCTCCGCGCCTCGCGCTCCTCCTCATCGGCGGTCGTGTCCTTGTGCAGAAAGAAAATGGTCCAATCCTGGCTCCGGACGTGGGCCTGATCGGGCAGCATGAGCTCGGCTAACATGGTCTCGTCACCGCTTATGGCAGCGGGATACTGGTGCTCCATGATGGAGCCGCGGTCAATGTCGAACGAGGCGACGAGTATGTACTCGACATGGTTCTCGACGGCGTCGGCAGGGTACTGGGGGCGCAGCTTCATGCCGGCTCTTGCGTGGGACATGGCGGAGAGGTGGCGGAAAGGGTCGTCGCGCTCCGACTGGGTTGAGTCGTTCTCTTCGCCCTCGCGCAGCATGGGGGGCTGCGGGGAGCGGGATTTGGGGTAGTGGCCATTGCGGGTAGATGGTGAGCGCGAGGGCGGGAAGGAGGAGAAGGAAGGCTGGCGTTGCAGCGTCAAGGGCTGGGCAGGACTGGGACCGCCGGGTCGCTGTGATATGACTTCGGCCATGAGTGTTCGTTCTCCTTCTGCTGTACTTCTATGTACGGGGCCCTGGTTGCTCGCATTCCCTATAGATCTACAGGCGCTAGCGTTAGGGGGGCCAATGCCACAGATGGTCCGAAACCAATGTCACCCTCACGACCATGGCGGCAGCCAGTCGGGGCGAGGGGAGAGGACGTAGGGGACACGAGGCGCGGGCTCCATGGCGCTGGCGTGGGCGACGGTGCAGGTGCACGCATCCCAGCGCCCGAGTGCATTCACGAGCAGGAAGCGTACTTACCAGAGCCGATATGTACGTACATGCGTAGTCCATACCCAAGGTTATAATAATAACATGTATCGACGCATGGGCTAACTGCATCTGCTGGCGCCGGCGGGCTTATCGATTGCCTAGTTCCCCAGCGCACGCCTGGTTGCTGGGCCACGCCCAAGCCGCCGCAAAACACCAGCCACGGTCAACAAGCGCCATCACCACCATGCGACAACGTTAGGACACTGTATTGACGCCCTCCTCCGACCCCCAACACAGACACACGCACATACCACGCGCTCATGGACTCGACCACGCCCACCCCCTACAAGCCCTCGCCGCTGTCCTTCAACAACGCCCGCCAGTCGCCCTTCCGCCGCCCGGGCTCCATCAGAGAGGCCTCGCCATCCACCCTGCGGCCCTCGACACCAAACAGCTCTCCTCTCAAGCCCAAGGACACGCCCAACACCCCCTCGCAAGCAAGCCTCCGCCCGGCCGCTGCTGCTGCACCCGCCCCTGCTACCGGACCTGCATCACAAAACCCTCCACCATGGCTGCACACGCGCACACGATCAGGCACGCCTGAACCGCCCGCTTCGCCTGGCCGCCATGTCTCGCCCACGCGCAATGCACCACCACCCACGGCCCAAGGCACCGGACGTCCTCTGAGCACGGCGTCGATTGCTGCCATGTTCGAGGGCACCGCCAAGGACGACACGCCGGCACCTCTTTCCTTCCGCAAGCAGTCGCCGCCGGTTGACCCTGTCAAGCCGGTGGAAAGGCCAATTGAGAAGCCAGTCGAGGTTCACGTAGATCGGTTCGCACACCTCTCGCCGGCGCCCTCACCCGCACGCTCACCCGCACGCTCGCGCGAGCCTTCGCCTGGGCGACTGGCAGCCCGGCCACCGACCATCCGGCGAATGGCCTCGAGTGACGCCCTTTCCAAACTGCCGCCGCCTCTCCTACACAGCATGCGAGAGTCTTTCAGTGTCATGGACCGCGACGATGATGGCCATGTAAATGCTGCAGATGTGGCTGATATGCTGTCCCAGCTCGGTCTCTCTGCGACCCCGTCTCAGCTCTCGACATACTTCAATGGCGCACAATCCATCAACCTGGCCAACTACCTGACAACACTATCAGATCTGCTGGGCAACCTCTCGCACCAGAGCGAGCTGAGCGCAGCTTTTGAGGCATTCGATGACAACGATGACGGGCAGATTGACTTGGCAGAGCTAAAAGATGCCCTGCTGCACACGGCACCGCAGCCAGGCGAAACGCTGCTGACCGAACGGGAGATCAACATGGTGGTCGAGGGTTTCAGTGGGCGGAGAGCCTTTGGAAAGGGAGGCAAGGGTCTGGGCAGAGGAGAGGTGTTTCGATATCACGATTTCCTAGCAAATCTGACTGGCGGGGGCAATGGCGGAGACAATGCCCAAGGTGCCGCTGCGTCAGCCTAGTTGTGTTTGTAATACGTATTGCTGCATTCCCTCACGCCTCGAGTTTGCGGCGTTGTATCATGTTATGGAATGAATGTTGATGGCCTGGTGCCTTGGTCGGACCGCATGGAACGGACATGCACAAAATACATATTATTAATAAATGGAATGGAATCTGAGCCTAGCCACAAAAAGGCTGTGTTTGACTATGTATTAGCGTAATGAGGATTGGCTTGTGAGAGTTGTTGCTGACGAAAAGGTGGGAAAGCCAGCTGGAACAATGGTAGGGCTTTTGTCAGTGAGGTTCCATGCACACATCTAGGGACCCCGGTCTTTGTCAAAAGTCGGTGACAGCACCGTGAGCGATAATTCGAACGTCCATGTTTGCTTTTTTTGCTTCTACCAGGCCGGATGACATGCATTCTTAGCACGATACACGTTGGCGTGTCTTGTGCACCGTCTTCCTCATGGGATTCGGGCGGAGCTGTCGGTGAGATTGCGTGGCATCGTGTCTTGCCCGTCGCAATGGCATGCCGTCATTGTGCCTGCACCGGGCACGAGTCAAGGGCGGCCAAGCATGGGGGAAAGAATGGAGACGAAAACGTGGCCCACTGCCTAGAAGCTGTTACCGTGGGTTCGCCGTGGTGTCGTGAACCCTGTTGTTGGTGTGTTGTCACGACGGGCGGTGGGCATTTCGATTGGAGGGCGGGGCACGTGATGTACAACACATTGGCGCAGATTGGGCAGCTCCGTAAATCGCCATCCACTCGTTCGCGAATCTGTGGAAATAGTGTCGCGGTGGCTCTTGAAGCGGCTAGCAGTAGTGAGTTGGTCGGGAAAAGTCACAGGTGTAGTCGCATCTAGCACCCTCATTGGGCCCGTTTGCTGCAGCACAGACATCGTTCGCGCGCTGCAAGAGCGATTGCAAAGCTTCCAGCATTTTATATCTACCACTCGGCCCCTCCTCGCCTCTGCCATTTCTCCGCATCCAAGATGAGTGGTCCTGGTGAGAATCGGTAGGTTCAGAGGAGCGCCCACACCGTCTTGCTGCACTTTACTGACACATGCCTCACAGCTGGCGACGGCAGGGTCAAGCCAACCGCAACTCAGGCACAAGCACCCCCACCAAGGACGCTGGCGGCCGGCCGCAGTCCATGGCTGCCGCACCTACGGGCAATGTCTGGGGAACCAAGCAGGCAAAAGCCTCGGGTCCTACGCCGGCTGCAAAAGCTCAGGCCCAGCCCGAGCACCATGTGCCTGTGAAGGACTTCAATGCCAACGAGGTCAAGGAATTCCTCAAGAAGAGTATGTTCCCCAGCGTACAAGTCACGACGGCACAATACTAACTAGAATGCAGAATACCTCGAGAGTACCGCCAGTACGAGCCCCGTAGTTTTCCACGCACATGGCCCAGGAGTGCTAACATTAGCCTTATAGACCAGCCAGCGGTATATCACAAGGTCCCGGGTGACTCGGTGTCGAACAGGAGCAGCGGAGCATGGGGCAAAGGCGGTGAGGCGCTTATGTGTAGCAAATGGTTGCAGACACGGAATACTGATTCGACGCAGGCACCATGCCGCACCTCATGACAACGGGGCAGGACTTCTTCACGCAGCTCAAGAAGCAGCTGGCGACGCTGGACCAGACCAAAGCAGCGCAGTAGCTGCAAACAGGCGATGATTGTTTCAGCGGCATTCGGGTAGGCATTGCAGGCGTTCTTGGGCATGTTTTTCTGGGTGGCTACATGGCAGCACCTTGCAGGAGCATGGTACGACTTTGAAAGGGGAAAAAGGCGTTTTGGGGCCTGTGAAGGTACATGTTGTCCGGGCTAGCATCGTGACAGGCGATGGCCATGTGGTTGACGACAGGGTCATGGGATTTGTATGTATGTATGCAATAGAGATGCACGCAGGGACCACCAGGCTGGGATAGAGGAGGGAAGGGACGTGGGTATCTTTCAATACGAGCCTCGAGCCGGCAGCTGCATGGAGCATGTTGACATGGACATTTGCAGAATCAGATGGTCAAGTGAGGCGTCTAGTCGTGTGTAGACGTGTGCTGGCTGTGGTGGGCGTGGTTGTATATGACCAGGATACCCATACCTTCTCTCCTTTGCGAGGGACCGTCATTTTCTGACAGGCCAATCCCGAGCAGGCAGGGCAACAAGCGGCAACTAAACACTGTGTGCGAGGGGCCCTGCTGTGTGCAACCACATCGGCTTTGTTGCTCGACTGTTTATCAGCGTTGCGCCTGTTCTCCCGCTCTGCACTCACGCATAATACACGTAGACAAACAAAGTGCCGCCAAGTGCCGCCAGTCGCCGTCCATCCAGCCATCCATCCCCCCCCCTCGCCTCGCAGCACCGCCGGTACCTTGCATCGAGGCTGCAGTTGCGCAACCACAGCCGAGCCCGCAACCTCAAGTTTAGGGGTACCAGTCACCGTCCACACGCCGCTACCCCGCCACGCACCTCTCCTTTTGCGACGCCTGCTCAGCACGCACCGCTGCTGCTTGCACGAGGTTGGGCCCCATCGAGCCCTCGGCTGCCAGTGCTGCGCGACAGAGGCGCATTGCGCTCCTTGATCACGCTCGGTTGATCCCCGATTGGGCTCTCCTAATGCGGTCCGCCTTTCCTTGACCAGCGACTTCACGATCCTCGGACGCGTTCGGCGCATTCCCATCTGGCCCTTGATCCACCCACCCGTAGCGCCATGTCCTCTCCACCAGACACACCGACTCACCGTCCTCTATCCTCGCACCGTCGACACCCCGACAGCCTGGACATGTCCCACAACAACGCTTCCAGGCGCCAATCCTTCAACCGACGCTCTTCCGGCTACTCGCCCATAACCCCGCGCTCGTCGCACGACTTTGACGACGCCTCTGCACACAACTTTGACGGCGCCATAGACGGCAATGGCCTCGGAAACCTGGCCGACGAGCTGGGCGAGATATGGGACGACGATGACGACGCCATAGACGCCGACTACGGTGACGACATAGACGAGTCGCACGGCGACCTCGCCGCCATCGGCACTGCCATCGAGCACGACGGCTCCTATGGCGTCGACAGCGTAGCCAGTCTCAACGGCGTGCGTGATAGTGGTGTGGCCATGCAAGACTCTCCTCCCACTGGCCTCAGCCCTGCCTCGGCTGCAAAGTTAAAAAAGCACAACAGGCAACGATCGCTGTACGACGGCTCCGACTATGGCGACGACTCCGA
The DNA here is from genome assembly GCA_026262445.1 of Bipolaris bicolor. NCBI lineage: Eukaryota > Fungi > Ascomycota > Dothideomycetes > Pleosporales > Pleosporaceae > Bipolaris > Bipolaris bicolor. The sequence continues at coordinate 96,185 of JAODYD010000033.1, read as the reverse complement.
CCTGGACAACGAGGGCATATCACCGGCGCTTGAGTCGAGAATGGCAGCTATTGAAAGCCTGGCACGGCGGGGCATGGAAGAGAATGGCAGCCCGTCAGATGAGGTGGTCAAGCGAGTGACGGAGCAACTGCGAGACTTGGGCAGTCAGATTGCTATAGAGAACGGATCCACAAGGTAATTTCATTCCTTTCCCTTTGTATGATTTTTTGCTAACAGAAGAAACAAACAGGCTTAAAACAGCTCACGATGCTCTCACAACGCACCTAACTCACCAGTCCCGTACCCTAACATCTCTAGCCGCCTCTTTCTCGGGTCCACGACCCATCTTGCCCGACCCAGAAACCATCGAGGAACTTTTGCCAATCATACAATCAACCCTGGACCTGCTTCCCCATTCTTCCGCTGAGCCACTCGTCGCCCTGTCACATCTCACACACTCGAGCCGTGAGCTCCTGCAACATCTCGCAAATGTAAGCGACACGCTGCACATGTCCCGGCAAACCACCATGAATGCTACCCGTAGGCTCAAAGTCAGCAAAGAACAATTACAGGACTGGAAACGCGACAATGAACGGACAAAGGAGGCACAAGAGTACATTGAGCATGGAGACTGGGACCGGCGGCTCAAAGAAAGGGAAGCCAAACGTGCGTGTGCAGACGTGCTGGATGGATTCGAGGATGTTTGTGGACAATGGAGAAAGAGGCTTTGCGATGGCCTGGGCGCGACTACTGGGTAGAACTCGCCTTGCGCACCTTGCTAGTAATTTCTTTTCTTCCTTCCTTCTCTTCTTCTTCTTCTTCCTCTTCTTCTCTACTCTACACTTGGGGAGGTTTCGCTGAAAAAGAATAAGACTGATATAGAGTCTGTGGCATCTTTAATGGCGATGCAAATCAAGAATATTCGGCAAAGCATCTCGGCACTACAACACGGGACTTTTTCCATGTTTCCACATGCTAGGGAAACGAAATTGGGGCGTCCCTGGCGGATTATACTAGACGGATCGCAGTTCCTCTTTTGTGTTTCTTTTGTTTGGGAACAACATGTGGATTTTTTTTTCTCGCTGTTGTTTATCCCCCTACCCTTTTTCTTCTTGTCTTTTTTCCTTTCTTTTACAAATTTCATATGTACATTTTTGCATCGTCATGGTCGTATGGTGTTTTTGGATGGGCATTTGATAGATGGAACCTTGGTAATACCCCTCCCCATTTATACACTTGGCTTTCTGAGGACAAGCATGTAGTAGCAAATATTGTCGATCGTTCTGTAGATGAGAGAATGAAAGGTAGTACAAATTGAAGTGGGGCCAGTGATTTGATATGTGGTGATGTAAGGATGAACAAAGGTACTAGAACCTACAGAGAAACTAAAAGTATATGTATGTACATGCATCTCCAGGTTCTATGCAAGCTTCTGGGCTGACCTTACGTCGCTTACCCCAGTTCCTTGCACAATCTTTGCCTCGACAACCCCATATACGGGTATCTCCTGTAACCTCTCGACAATGTGGTGTAGTGTGGGTAGTGCCTTCCAATCAAGTGCGTCAAACGCAATCTCGGCCGTCGAGGCAGTAAGCGTCTGCTCAATCTTCTTCTCCACCGCCTTGCTGTCCTCATCGCCAGGCAGGAACGCAGTGTACTCGACATCAGCCTGTCCGCGCTGCTTGCTACCTGCACTCGCCGTAGCGGGTATGTACTTGTGGAACAGCAGGCCGTCATCTCTAGGAGGTGCTGGCTGGACAGCTGGGGCTTCGCCGTTTGCAATATCAGCAGGTTGCAACCCTGAAAGCTTCATGGAGCAGAACTTCGACGACATCCAACTCGCCTCCAACACGCACTTGTCTTCCGTCTTGCTCACCGCCAGATCCGCAAATACCTTGGGAAACCCAAGTTCCTCCCTCCCACTCAAAACCGGATCCGCAAGGTTCTCAAACAGCACAGGCAAATACGTTCCCACGACCGTCTCCCCATCCTCCTTGGTATACTCGATTCCATGCACGTACAGCCCAAAATGACTGTATCCTCGTCCGCCCAGCCACTCGAGATTACCAAGCTGCGTAACTGCGAATGTAGCATACGCCGTCGTATCCGCACTGGCAAACTTAAACTTGCCACTCGGCGGCAGCAAATTCTCCAACACCGTCCTACTCGTCCTCACCTTGACACTTGCTGTCGAAAACGTCGCACCGCTTCCATCCCTCTGTCGCCCATAAAAGTCCTGGCGCGGACCAGGCATAGGTCCAAATGCCGTTGGCATTCTCCAGAGTAGACTCTTGTTATTCTCCCACTCCCATTTCCGCAGCATTTGGCTGGAATAGTGCCATTCGTCGTGGCCGAAGTTGTAGTTTGTGAATTTAGTGGTGTCCAGTGGAGGTCCAGTGCCTAGATCTTTACCTGCGACTCGCGAGTATTCTTGGATTGTGCTTGCGCGGTCGTAGCGGCAGCGCTCGTAGAGTTTGAGGCGAGATGGGAGGGAGGATGGGGGGACACCTAAGGGGAGCATAACAGCGAGGGAGGCGGCGTCTTCGATTGCTTGACCTGCACCTTGGCCTTGGTCTGATTATTATAAAAGAACTCAGGTTAGTTTTCGTTTCATTTTATTCTTTTCAAGCGGGTTTGTGGGGATGAACTTACGTGGAGTAAAAGGATGAGCAGCATCACCTATCAAGACCAACTTCCCTTCTGTCCAACTAGGCAACTGCTCCATATCCAGCAACTCCCACACTTTCAACGTCTCTTCATCCGCCATACTCAGCAGCTTGAGCACCGCAGGCTCAAACTCCTTGTACACCTCCAGCATCTTGCCCAGGTTTCCTTGATTCTGCCAATCACTGCTTCCAGGCTCTTGCGCATCAATCTGGCTCTCAGACGTAGGATGAATGCATACGAAATTCAGAAGCGTATTATCAGATGTTGGGTACACGACGACTCTCCTATCGCGAGCAAAAATCATAATCAAATGTCCTTCTTTTTCTGCAAACTTGCGTGTCTCGGGGTCGTCGAAAGCTTTTTGGCGGGGAATCAAGAAACGAAATGCGCTCTTTCCACTACCAAAGACCTTGATTTTTTCTGCGCCTGGGATCCGCAGACGGGTTTTAGAATGTACGCCGTCTGCGCCGACGATGATGTCGCTTTGGATTCTTTCGCCGCTCTCCAGCACAACAGTGCCTTCTTTGGGGTCTACATCGACGACTTTGGAGCGGAGCTTGAGCACGGCTGGCTTGCCTTTTCCTTCTTCGCATGTGGCGAGTCGCTTTAGTTCGCTGTGCAGACTCACGCGGTGGGCGAGTTGCCAGGGGTGCTCCCACCGTCCTGCGCTTTTTGACAGGTCTATACTGAAGAGTTCCCGCCCGTTGGGAAGCATCTGCGTCATCTGCTTGCAACTGACAGCGCCTTGCGCCTCGGGACTCAGGCCCATGCGGCGTAGAAGGCCATTAGCGTTGGGGGCAAGATGCACGGCGGCACCCAGTTCGTTGGCGAAGCGCGAGGCTTCGAGGAGAGTCACTGTGTGGCCTTGTTGTCGGAGGAAGATTGCTGCACTCAGACCGCCGATGCCTGCTCCGCAGATTGTGATGTTGAGGGGTCGCTGGGAGGCATCGTCGTGTCCGTTGACGCCATTGATGCCATTGACACCGTTCGTGGTGGCCCCGTTTGTAAAGTCCATAGTTACGGCACAAGATACACTGGACGAAAAGAAGACAACCAGGCAGTACCAAGAACTGAGAACTTAGAAGTGGAAAAGGATTGATCCTGAAAATCGGAATAAAAGCCAGCGAACTTGGCCTTGATTCCCACTTTTCGCTCCTAGCTACATCGTGGTCACAACAAGGTTCGGTTCGTGGAAATAGATCCTTTTGCCCGCCTCCCCCTCCACTTCCCGGGAATAGCCTCTCCTGCAGGTGACCGCATGAACGCATGAACGCATGTTTTAGGCCTTCTTCCACTTTAGGATATGTTGGATCTCGCGTGTGAATGGACGAGCGAGTTTTGGCTGTTTAAATGGTGTATCTTGTGTGGTACACTGTGAGGTTAGTTTGCATTTGGGAAAATGCATGTCAGCATGGATGCATTCACTGCAATCGAGGGAACGATGTAGGTTAGTGGGTTATTACTAAGCAGCTTGCCAGATGGGGTAGATTGCTGTTTTCCGTCTCAAGTGTAGTATGAGGAAATGTACATGCGCATCACTTTCTCAACGACGAACCTCCCTGCATTGCCCCAATCTCTAACAGAAAAATAAAAAAAATAAAAAACCCAGCAACTCCCTAAACTTCTCAACCCCAGTCAAAGAACTTCACCACTCGCCACCAAGTTTATACCCAACATTCCACACTCTCCCAAATGAATTCCTCCAAATCTTGGACATTGCCTATATCTCCCTGTTAGCCACCACTCTCTCCCAAATCTACACCCCCAATCCTCTCCCACCCCCCCTCCTTCCCCTAAAAAAAAACACAATTCAACTCACCGACTCCAAAAACACCCCCGTAAACATAACCCCCACAAACGCCTGCTCAATCCCATTCAAATACACCCTCCTCTCACTCTGATCCAGCTGCGTATTCACAGGCCTATACACCGGAACACGGCGATGCTGCGTCGTAGGCCAATGACTCGGATTCTGATGCTGCGACGCATTCGCCGCGGGATTGGGATGCGCGTTTAGACTAGCATCGTGGCCGCCTTCTGTGGTGTGGTGGAGATCGTAGTCTGCGAGGGTGGCAGCGAGGGTGTAGTGGGTTGGGTTTGTGGTTGTTGTTACCGACATTGTTTTTTTTGCTGTTTGTTGTTGGGGTTAGTGAAGGGGGAAAGGAAGGGAAATGGTAGTGCGGTTATTGTTGTTCAGTGAAAGACACGGGTGGGAAGGTTGGATGTCGGGGATTACCAAATGCTCGTGTTTCGCCGCGCTGGGAGGTCGCGGAGACGGCAGCGGGCGGGACGGAGGGGGAGAATGGGGTGGGGCGCTGGTGGTCGGAATGTGGGGGAGCATGGGTGTTGCGTGTTCCGTTCTGGTAAGTCGTCGTCTCATCGCATTGCCGTCGGGTTGGGTGGGAGATCATACCGGTGTGGTCCAGGGATGTTTTTCGCGCTTACATAGTAGTAGAGATTTGCTGCTATCCTCCTGTTTTCGAAATTTCTGTTGTGATTTTTTTCTCTCCTATTCAGTTGTGCAGTCTCATCATGTCGTCGTCGCCAATTACCCCCGAAGCTGCGCTGGAGATCCTCCAGGCGACGGCCCTCACAGCACGCTGCCACAACGCTTTTTTCAGAAAGAAGCAGCTTAAGTCGCTGCATGATGCGCTGCGTAATAGCAGTGATGCTATCAGAAATGCTATCAAGCAGGATACGCATGTGTCCGACGAGGAAGCAACTACAGAGGTTGCAGTTGTCCTTGACCTAGTCAAAGAGCACTATGCCTCCATTGATGCGACAAAAGAGCTGGAAGCGGAATATCGGATCACAAATGGAAAAGATGCCAGTGATAGGAGAGTGCCGTGGAGTGTTGCCTACATTGAGCCACAAAAAAGCCATACGCCTTTCTTTTCGGTCCTGTCACCTTTGAGTGCAGCTATTGCAGCAGGTACCTGCGTAGCTCTCAAGGTAAGCATGATTTTTGGATTCTCTCCCCAATAATTCACGACTAACACAAAAAAAAGCTTGAAAACAACCTTCGCGCTCTCCCTTCACTCCTCCGCAAACTCCTTACCGAAGCCCTCGAATCTGACACCTTCCTCATCATCTCATCCTCCCCACCTGCTGACTCCCTCTCGACCTGCCTCCAAGTCCTCCAAGAGACGCAAATCAGCCAGCCCACATACTCCCAGCATATCTCCCCTCAAGGCAAAGTAATCGCAATCGTAGACCGCACCGCGGACCTCTCCACCGCGGCCTCGCACCTCGTCACTGCCCGCTTCGCCTTCGGCGGCACATCCCCCTACGCCCCCGACATAATCCTCGTAAACGAATTCATCAAAAAAGACTTCCTCGAACACGTCCTGCAACTCTCCTTCCGCTACCTCGCCGGCTCCGGCTCCCTTTCCAACGGCTCGACCTCGACCTCCAACTCCCAACAAAAACCATCATCATCACGGATATCCGACGCCTTCTCCACCCTCTCCTCCTCAAAAGCCTGGGACTTGACAACCATATCCCAAGGCGACAACGGCGCCATCGTCGAACTCTCAAATCTCTCTTCCCTCCCTCCAAAATCCACACAGCCCATTCTCGCAGTCTCGCCCATAACATCGCTCGAACACGCCATCAGCCTCGTCGAGCAAGACCTCTCACCGCACGAAACCCTACTGGCAAGCTACTCCTTCGGCGCCAACGCCACGGCAAAGTACCTCTCGCAATTCGTGCCGGCAGCCGTGTCGTTTGCGAACGGTGTCCCGTTTTCGCTGCTGCTGGGTCCCGCTGCCCCGGAACCTTCGTCGCAAGTTCCGTTTGATGTGCAGAAGAGGTATACGGTTGACCATTTTTCGCGCCTCGCGCCCGCGTATGTGACGGTGCCGGCTAGTCAGAAGGTGCTGCAGAGGGTGCTGGGGGGCAAGGAGGGAGCGAAGGTGGCGAGTGAGATGTTGAGTAAGGCGACGCAGGAGATTAAAGAGCCGAAGCGGAAGGAGTCGATTGCGATTGGATATTTCGAGCAAGGTATCTTGATTGGGTTGGGGGTTTACGGCATTCCGCTCCTGACGTGTATTGGGGCGTCGTTGTTTTTTGGGGTTAGGGCTGGGTTGAGGAAGTTTGCGTTTATTTAAGTCTCGAATTCTTCTATTGGGGGTATAAATGCGTGGGCGGATATGGTTTGTAGATGTATTCAATTAATCTCTTTGTCATTTACCTAGGTGAAATGAGAGAGGTGAATTTCTATGTTCATTGGTAACCAAGATGCTCAGCAACATCACAACGAGATCCATAGTAAATCAAAGCATTTTTTTCTTGCTATGTACATTCTCCCTGATGTACAAAGGACATCATCATGGATCAGATAAGACCAGCCTATGAGCATACATACAAACGTAAATCATGCAAACTAACTACATTAAACATCTGACGTAAGAAGCCTAACTCGGCTTTCCATAAGGAACCCACTTTGATGTCCAGATACGCAGCCTCTTACCCCAGATAAGCATGGGAATAGTAAGCAAGCCGAAGATGCCCATGAGCATGCCAAAGATGCCAAATGGCTCCGCCGGACCATCGTGCATGACCCACTCGCCGACGAAGAAAGACCAGGCGAAGCTAACCACCGCGCGCGTCGAGGTGATGGCGACGAAGCAGTCACCAGCAAGGCCGCCATACGCTTCAATGATATAGTTGAAGCCCACCGATGGTGCTTGCATGAGACCGAAAGCGACAAGGCCGAGTCCAAACTGCAAACCCACCCAGCCCGTTGGCGAGGGGTTCTGCGCTACGAAGCCGAAGATGAGTGAGCCGATGGTGGCGGCGAATAGGGCGGGGAGAGCGGTGACGAGACGGGATTCTGGTTCAGAGAAGCCGTGCTGATCCTTCTTTGCGAGGCGTTTGGTTGTGAAATCAGCGACGAAGTACGTATACATCTGAAATATCCAGAATAATTAGTAAACGTCTGGAGTTGAAGGGTTGCTGGGGTTCAAAAGACTTACACAGCCTAGGATAGTCCCAATGATGCCGCCGATGTTGATCAGTCCGACACCCTTGCCCCAGAGGTATGGGGGTTTGGCAACAAGCTGAGGAGCTACTGTTGACATGGTCACCTAAATCAGTGTCAGCAATGTACCTTTTGTGAGATTGTTCGTGTGATCTTCACTCACAATCAATCCGACGAGTCCAGCATACCAGCCTGAAACCAGCCACACTCCAGGTAGCCGAAGGACCTTGTAAGGAGCCAAAAACTTCGCACCAATGCCCGGCTGATATGTGATGAGCCTTAGCGAGCGGAGGTACGAATAGGAAGGGTACGTGGATGGTGCCACGGAGCCAGCAACAACAACGCTCTCCTTGGTATCGGCAGTGATCTTGTTCGAAACGTCGTTTTCGGATGCATATGAAGTCTGTGGGCGCTCGTACAATGTCTCGGCTTGGAATACGAGGCAGAGAGCGAAGCTAATGGCTGAAAGGACAACATTCATCCAGTGTAGCCAGGAAAGACCCATGGGCCCGACAATGTATCCACCACAAGTAGCGCCGACAAGAGACCCAAAGGCTAGAAAGGACGTGTAGATGGCCTATTACACAACAATGTCAGCATCCTGATATGTGAAGGATCTTCTGTCACAATTACATACCATAGCACGTCCACGCTCGTGAACGAAGAATATCTCGCCAACCACATCCGGGCTGACCGCGTCGGCAGGTGCCCCACCAATGCCCATGAATATACGCGCGGCCAGTAGACTATCAAAACTTGTCGCCAATCCTGCCCACATGCTCGAGAAGACTAGCAACAACATGCTAAGCAGAGTCACGGGGCGACGCCCAAAGGTGTTGGCCAAGGGCACCCACCACAGGTTGGCCGCGCCCAGCATGAAGACATTGACCGCGATGAGGTATGTCAGTTGTGAAAACCCTTTTGGAGGGAGACCAAGTATTGGTGTCGACGCGTATATCGGCAAAGCACTAGAGATTGACGACGCAGTGAAGTTGACTACAAAAGGGTGAATAGACATGACCGCGAGCATCACAAGCTTCCGCCATTTGGGCAGGTTCAGCGGATCTGCTGGGTCTGATGTTGGCTGGGGTACCAGACGAATCTCATCTTTATTCGTCTGAGATGCTGTCCATTCGAGATGTTCTGATGAGGCAGGTTGGTCAGCTCTGGCAACCCCGAAAGTCTGTTGTCGCGTCTTACCAACCAGTGTAGCTGTTCCAGGGGGCCTGGCATTGCGCACCTCCTCTTTGGAAAGCTTGAACGCCGCGCTCAAGGATGTCATTGCGGCTGATGGTACGTACCGATCAGAATGAAAAGCCAGCAAAAACCGCAACGGTCACTGGATTGCGGGCACGAGAGCTTCTCAATCTAAATAGACCAGACCGTACTACAAAACAGACCTGCCGTCCTCATCGGTGTGGGTGCCCAGCCTGCAGGACTGGATGAACAAGGGCCACGACATGTTTCATGAGCAGCCATTGGACGAATCGACATGGGGGTTACCCCAGTTTGATCTCAGATTCCGGGATCAGTCGGAATGTGGGGGGCGGGAGTCTGTGTGCAGAAACTATTCTTCATGTAGCTTAGAAATGCGGGGATATCGCTTTGTCCAGATCGCCCAGGCCTGAATGCAATTAATAGTCATTGTCACTTAATGGAAGAGCAGAGCAGCTTGGCGTTCGGACCGACAGGACGAGCCTTGGGCTGCGCATGCATTTTACCGCACTGGGATAAAGTCCCCTGTGGTACCAAACAACATGCACGTCAAATTGCGCGTATCCACAGATAAGAGGGTATATTGCTGAAAGAACAAGGTATTATTTTCAATGAGCAGTGACCGGCACCTAAAGGATTATACTTTACATAATTGCTCAACTTCATGCATCGGTATATTGTTGTGGCGATTACTTGATTGCCGAACGCAGACCTTCCAAAAGCTGCACCAAGTTCCCAACAAGTGGTGGGCACGGTTCTGAGGAATCGTGACGTGTCCGCAGGAGATGTATCAGGCCGTCCATGACCCCGCAGACATCGTTTAGCTGAGTTGGGTTGTGCGAACCATATGTTCGTATGGATGGTATGCCCCGATCCAACGTGATGAATTTACGAGCGCTCAGGGAATCGTCTCCGTTAAGAACGACTGTGGTATCCATCTGTGTCGATTCTGGCGCAACGGATCGCTTGAGAAATCCATAGCACCACAGGATCAGCCCGGCATGGTAGACGGCAATGGCGTTGAAATTGTTCAACAAAGCTTTTGGCAACACTTCAGCGGCGCGCAAAACCTGACCAGCATGCCAGAGCGCTTGACGTGCTGAAGGAGTGTTGGTCCAGTCTCGTAGGCCAACGTATGCGATGCGCGCTTCTTCCTGCCCCTCGATACCTGCAAAAAGCGAAATATCATCCAAAGGTGCGTTAAGATGAACCAGCATGATCTCTAGAGTTATCTCAACACTCTTGTTCATGGGCGGGCAGCTGAGTCGAAAATCCTCGAGCTGCTTGGTAAGATCTTGGTAGCGCGACGATAGTATGAGGCTGTTGTTCGATACGGCTTGTGAGCGAGATGTCACTGTGCACATCTGGCGGTATTCCCAAATCGCGCCCCATATCATGTATAGAAACGTAAGGCTAGCATGGTCATGGTGGGAGAGGTGCCCTAGGTTGAGAAAGCATTCCATGGCTGACGGCTTATTTACTGCCATTGGTGGCAGGTTGAGGTAGGCCGCTTTCCAGCTTGTTGCTGATTTGGCCTGCCAAAGAGCGCTGGAACTCGGTAACGGAAGTTGCATCTCAGCATAAGATATTAGTGGTGGCTTGAGTAATGCCATGGAGGATTGCCTATCAAACTCGAAAGCACGGTAGACCAATCGAAGGAATGATTCTTGCTGAACCCAATTGAGCCATTTGGTTTCCAATGCAGATCCTTGCTCATCTGGCTCCGGGCGGATTTCCTTCCATGTCGACCGGCGGAAGCGGGCGCCTCGCCGAAGCATTGTTACCAGGGGCTGTGTAAAACTTTCTGTAATCTCCATTTTTCGGCTGATGCCACTCCACATACCCACTCCCAGCTGCAGAAGGAATGTCTGGAGATGTTGAAGATCTCTGATTGCTGTGTTGTCCTCTTCAAAAGTCCTAGACTGACCCATCCTGGAAGCCTCGTGCAAAGCATATCCAAGTTTCCGCAATGAGAAGTCGGGAATTGTGGCGGCTCCAGCAGATGCTATACTGGCAAGCAATTCTGGATTCAGTTTTGAGGGGGAGAAGGTTGGGAGGTGAAACCACGTGAGGGCGTCGAGGGATGGCGAGGTGAGGAAGTACTGGATCAGGCCATCTAGTAACTCTACGCTGGGAAAAGCCGACGCAATTTTCTTAACGTTCTCCGGAGTGCATGTTCCCAAGACTAGGGCCATCAATCGGTCACGGCTTACACGAGGAAGTCTGTAAAGAAAGGTCAGATGACATCAACGACAGAATCATTGAATGAACAAGTTTCGTCTTACTTTTCCGCCACTACCCGGCGTTGTGCAATGTGGGCGCGCCTGCTGTCTCTCTCAGCATCCGAAAAGGCCAGGTTGACTTGCTCTGCGCTAGGGTTCCGAGAGCTCTGAGGAAGGTAACGCCATATGCTCTGCTTGAAAGCTTCTGCTCTCCCTGGTGCCGTATCGGTCTCTGGGTGAGAATGCTCGGTACCATGAGCATCGGTAGACGGTGTGTCGGCAGCAAAAGGGGCCTGGAAGTTGTACTGATCAAGCAGTCCAAGATCGAGATCAGTAAGACCAACATCGATGTCAAAACTCAGATCCAATATGCCACGTGGAGTAGCTTGACCAGAAAGAAAGGCATCGAATGGGGGCATGTTTCGAAAGTAATCTGGTAGAAACGAATTCTGCGCCGGCGTATTGTCAAAGGGTGGGATGGAGGTATCAAAAAAGGACATTGCTGAAGTAGGGTCTTGATCTTCAAAGTTATGGTTCATTTGAACCAGCCCGTTGCCGGTGTTGGGCGGCGGTTGCATGGTGTCCATGACTGATGTGCTCGTGTCAGAGCCTCTACAACCAGCAGAGTCAGTTTTGGTGCTATTGGAGTCCACCATGGACAGATGTTGAGAGTTGTGGAATGGCTCTGGTGTTTGTGAGGTTGTAGACGCTGGGGGATTGGTATTCCCGCTCTGGCCGGGCAGCGATGAGGGGTAATCAAAGCCATTCGACAGATCGAGCAAGTCTTGAGCGGCATGGACAGCATCGATTTCGTGACTTTCATTCTCGTCGGTAGCAATCGGCTCGGGTACCTTGCAAGGTATCTTCTTCTTTCTGCACCGACTACATGGCTTCTCATCTTCACACCGGAGATGGCTCTGGGAACAGGCCTCGCAGGCTTGGACCACTCTTGTGTCGCGAGAAATTTCGCGCCTCTGCCGCTTGTTGGCGGGTTCTGAGTCGTGGTTTGCTACATGTCGCTTGAGCAAGTCTCTGCAGTATGTTAGATGAGTCTCACGGCGACGGTTGTGATGAGATGCTACCAAAACATCTTCACAAAGCACTCACATTCTAGCAAACCCCTTGGAGCAGACCGGGCAAATGTACGGCTTGGACTTTGTGTCTGTTGAAGCGGGGTCAGTTTACTAGGGTTCAGCGATGTGTATGTAAAATCAGGCGCGTCAAAGGTAAGGACACAGCCATCTTGTTGGTGTTTGAACAAGAAAGGGCGACTACCTTTGAGGCATGTGCAGAGCAAGAAGACGCCGACTATGCAGAACAAGCCTCGTAGCAGACAGGGGCAGTGAACCCTTTAAAGTGGATGCCAGAAGTCCGCGGAGCGCCGAAGACGTTGGTCGCGAGCGCGTCCCACATCTCTCGCTCAACCACAAGTGCTGGTAGCAGGGACAAAAACTTACGCGCTCTCACGTGTCGGGTGAGGTGGTCGGCTCTGGTAAAGGAGCGCTTGCAAGTGCTGCACTGGAACAGACGTGCCTGTTCGGCATCGAGCTCGGCATGAGCAGGTTGGCTGTTTGGCTGTGCTGTGCTCACCTGCATCATTGGATGCTTGTTGCTATCGGGTGAGATTGACGAGGGACGGCATCGGGAGGTGGGAAGTGGAGGGAGATAACCTTACGTGTGGGGAGAGTGCGGAGTTGCTGTCGCGTGGTGTGCATTTGTCCGCCTGCCGAGACGGGGCGGGCCCGCATCCCGGCCTCGGCTGATCTATGCCCGCCCCCCCTGTTTGTGGCAGCGGCGACCGACGCCCTCAAACACAGCGACGGACATGGCCCTCGTTTTTGCTCCTGGTCTCCGTTCCATTCCCTGTCACTTCTGTGGCAACTCTGGGGCCACGGCTCCTTGTCCTTCTCAACATATTTTGTCGCACAGAATGCTCCGAGTCTTTGTCTGCTCTCGCTGATTATCAAAGAGTCCATAAAATGCCCAATACCAGACTCGGGTGGGCTTACTACTGCTAGGTGCAACAAAACGCGTCTTGCTCGTACACATCCCCCATCTCCTCCCCCACATCCCGAGATTTGCCATGGGTCACATCCGCGCTCACGTAGAGCACCAGACCAGGTCAGGTAAAGCCGCCACATCATCCGCACTTCCAACCGTCCTTCCGTAGTCTCTATCAAGTGATATCCAAGATCGCGGCGACCACAGTACGCCCATCGCTACTCATCTTCGCTGCAACATACACACCAAACTGCGTAGCCATGCCTGTCCCACCAGTCCACTTCTTCTCCCATGGCTCCACCATGATGCTCGGCGAGGAGTCAAAATCCGCCGACTACTGGAAAGCCTGTGGCGATGAAGCCCTCTCGCACGGATTCAAAGGCGTCATCATGATGGGCGCCCACTGGGACGCTCGCGGCGTAAACCGCATCGACGTCGCCATGAACCCCAAGCCTGCAAAGTCCCCCGTTGCCTACGTCCACCCCCGCAAATACAAGGACTACGAACTCGTCCCCGACCTCGAGAGCGGAAAGAAATGCATTGCCGCACTGAGAGAAAAAGGCATTGATGCGCGCCCAAACGACTCCTTTGACTGGATCCACGACACCTATCTCATCCTCATCCGCATGTTCCCTGAAAAATGTCCACCCACCACTATCATCAGTATGAACTCGCGATTCGACCCCCATCTGCATGCCCGTGTCGGTAACATCCTATCCAAGTTCCGCGACGAGGGATACCTCATCATCGGAACCGGAGGCGCAGTCCACAACCTCTACCGAAACCACTGGGGCCAAATGCTCCGCTACTCAGACAACTTCGCCCAGCCATATCCCCCGGAGGCTCCTATGCTCGAGTTCCGTCAGTGCGTCGAGGATGTGTTCATTCGGTGCTGCAGAAAGGGTGCCAAGAAGGGTAGTCTGACACGAGGAATCACAAGGCTGATGAAGCACCCCATGTTCAGAGATGCACATGCTACTGACGATCACTACATGGCTGCGTGCTTTGTTGCTGGCGTAGTTGATGGAAGTAAGAGAGAGACGGACGAGGCTGTCCTTGGTGCGGAGGACTGGGAGTTGGTGAATATGTGCAATAGCCAGTTTACAATTGGCAAGTGGACTTAGAAAGTTTGTAACGATATCCATGGTGGCTTTTTTTCATTCCCAGTTCAATATACATACAAGTTTTCTTGAATAAAGTTGTATTTTCAATCGCACCTGACGTGGGATATCAACTAATAATGAGATGAATTAGATTCATGTTGCTCGCACCCTATTCAAATCACTCATGAGATACTCCGAAAAGCTGAACATAGGAACCACAATGCCATCACTCAGACATGAATAACATATTGATCAAATTCTCACAAGATTTGTCACAACAATCACATACATGAGTATCCCACAATATACAACCATCTCAAAAGATTTACATTCTCTAAAAAAAAAAGCACATTACATCGCCCCTACTTCGGCGGCACAATAGGCAACGTGACATAGTTCAGCGCCCTCTCAGAGAAATGCACATGATTCCACCCGCCAAACCGCTCCTCACTGCGATCCTCAGGATGTGTATGTTGGAAAATGCCACTGCCCTGCGTATCCCCACTCGCAACCTCAAACACAATCTTGCCGCCCTTCTCCACAATCACGTTCGTGGGCCACACTTCCACATCTACGGCGTAGACATCGCCGGGGACAACGGGTTGCACGTCTGTGCTGAAGTAGTCGCGCCAGGGGAGGTAGGGGCGGTGCTTGGGGTGCGAAGGGTTGGTTTTGCGGAGGCTGACGCGAAGCCAGCCTTTGGCGAGGGGGATGGGGTCGCCTGCTGTGCCTGTGTAGTGGACTTCTTTGCCTTCAGGAGAGATGTAGCGGAGAGTCAGGAAGAGGTCGATGTCAGTGGGTGTGGCGCCAGTGGCGTGGGCTGAGAGCGAGACGTTGAGGTGCGCGACAATGTGCCCAGTGATTTCGGTTTCTTCTTCAAAGGGCGCGGTGGTGAATTGAAGGAGCTTGGGGTTGTCAAGGGTGCCAAGAGCTTCGTAGGAGAGTTTTTGTGGGCGGGTTACGATGGGTGTGATTTGGGTTAGGGTTTGGGAGGGGGTGAGATAGAAGTTTGTGTAACGGGTTCGTGCAATGGGCCATTCGTTTTCGGTTCGTCTTTGATACACCTTTTCTTTCTCGGCGTCGTCGAAGCCCACGTCGCCCTTGCGGAGAACCATGTCGACTGGGGGCAACTTGCCCTTTACTGACCAGCCAACACGATCCTCGCCCTTAAGGAAGGCATCGAGGAAGCTTCGTTGTATCTCGACTTCTTCCTTGTAGTAGAAGGGCAGGTCATGTCTTCCAGTGATCATTCGTAGGTATTTGAATTCAGACCCAGCGTGAACGTAGCCTTCGATGTTGCCACGAAGATGAAGCAGGATACCACCCCAATTACCGACTGATAGGAGTGGTACTTCAATATCGCTCATATCGTACTCTTTGCTCGCGTAGTATAGCTCGTCACGGAACTTGTACTTGGCAGTATCAATAGTCTGATCTTGTCGGTTCTTTGCGCGCACTTCGTCAGATAGGTTTCCGTCGACTGTGTCCGGTCCCCAGTTTCGTTCTGCGCGGCCTGGACGACCATATTGATTCGTGATGACTTGACGGTTCCTGAGAAAATTGAATTAGCATTGACTTTCTCGATAGAGAAGACGTATCAGACTTACCACCAAAAGTCGATGAACTTGTTACTCAGGATACCACCATGACGGCATCTGTCTCGGTAATAATCACTCATACCTTCCCACGGTATTATCGCAGCCAAGCCTTTGGGCCTACGCGCTGCTACACGCCATTGCGATCCAGCGTAGTAGCTTATACCAAGCAAACCGACCTTTCCAGATGACCAAGGTTGCTCAGCTGCCCACTCGACGACATCGAAGAAAGCCTCGCTGGTTCCTCTTGACATTGTGTCTAGAAAACCTGGCGACTGACCAAGGCCACGCTCATCGGCGCGCACAATGATGTAATCATGCTTGGTCCAGAAACCAGGATCGGGTGTTTCCCATGCTGAATGATCAGAATGGTGCTCAGGATTGACTTCCGAGAACGATTTTCCGTGGAAGCTAAGAAGCGTTAGCCGCTGCGAACAAGAATCAAGCATCACCCTACGTACTCTTTGTAGTGAATGTCTTTTCCGTACGGTCCATAAGTCACCAGCACAGGAAGTTTAGTACCTTCCTTGGTTGACTTCGGACGGTAAACATTGCAACGAATAATGCCCTTGGAGGATGTCTTCAGCGGCACTGCAGCATTCTCTTCAAAAATGTAGGGAAACGACGACTCGTCGACGCGGTGCGCGTCCTTGACTTCCAGTTGTTCAGACATTGTGTAGGTGGTGGTGGAGTATGAAGAAAGCCATTTTTCCAGACATTTTGGATATAAAAGACCCGTCGCGACGCGTTGCAAATGCCGGTACGGGCAACGCGCCGCTGTTCCAAGTGCAGTGCATAGAGGGGCAGTATCGGAATGTGGGGGAGTGTACTACTTGCGTAGCGTCGCGAATACCCCGCTAGTAGCCGGAGCGATTTCCGTACCACAATCCTCGCTGTGAAACAAGATGATTGAAATGTAGACTCTTGCAGTAGATCTCTGGGCACTTGTCTCTATGTGCATTCGGGAATCATGAGAGTAAAACTGTAGCAGATCTTTTTCTGAACGAAATGATGTTCTTATTTGATTACATCACATGTGATACCTCGATTGACGCAAGTTTCTGGGCATCCAGCGAACATATGTCGAACTTTTTTGAATGCAATCGTGATTTAATCCTGAAAAAGTCTTGCGACAAAGAAATATATTTTGATTGGTATTTACTAAAGTCAATGATGCAAATCCCATTCAAGTATACTACGACGACTTCGGCACACCCTGCATCGTGCCATAATCTTCCTTCAGAACCTCACCATTGACTTCTACCGGCTTGCATTCCTGAAGCACATACATCATCCGTCCCCAAGATGTCGAGCTCAAGTTCCTCCAAGCATGCATTGTGCCCCTCTGGATCGCAACATCTCCTCTTTTCATGTGTCTTGTCTCTCCAGAATCCAGCACCAGTTCGAACTCGCCCTCCAGCACGACACCGTAGTCTAGCGAGACGGTTCGGTGCATTGGTGATAAATGGCCTGGTGCTACGTCTACGAAGCGGAGGACCGTTCCTCCTGAAACTACGAGACCGGGCGAACTCTCTAGATATGGTTTGTAGACTTGTAGGTCGGCATCGTTGTTTAGGTCGACAGGAAATCCCTTTGTGACATATCCCAGTCGGAAGTCTGCTCCTGGAATCGGATTGACTTTGTGCTCGTCGGGAATAGCATTAGAGAAGACGGCTTGTTTTGTGGCTGGGTCGTGGGTTGTGATGAAGCGATTGATCTTGGGGAGATCATTTGGGATATCGGTTGGAGGAGCCATGTTTCTGGAAAGCGGCAGCACGCGACAAGACGGTTTGTGGTATTGAAGAAGATGTTGATACAAAAAGATTTGTACTAGCAGAGAGATGTTTTACAGGAATTGAGTACTGATAGACTGTAACAAAAGAAGGACGTGAGACAGTGCCGTCGAAAGACTCGTCCACTGCCTTCCGATGTGGGGGGTGCATTTACGAACGAATATGCCACCTGCATCTGCCGACACAGGGCCGACGCACTCTGGGTGGGTCCTGTTGCATGCTTAGTGCATCTGGGTGTTACTTAGATTGGAGGTTCGCATTAGCCGCATGGGGAACGGGCATAGTAGGACTTAACTCTTAGGGTAATGCGTAGGAGGGGTTCACGGGTGCACCTCGGGGACTTAAGACGGATGCCCAGTTCTGCTACTATCGATAAGAGGCATGAAGCAAACTCCACGCCAGTTGGTTACGCTGAGTTCAAAATTGAGCATGGAGATTGCACCTGTTCTTTAGTTCCAGATTATGGGCAGGTAGACATCGTGTATCGTGGGCTAATTGAGGTGGAGATAGTAACGTGACAGAAGCACCTCAAACCGCTTTGAGTGGATCGCACATACACAGCTCTGTTTCTGCGAAAGGTTACACAGCATTGCTATTTCTTGGTATGACAATGTGAGTATCTGGTATCTGCAACCAATACTGCATTCGGTCTTCCGGTCTTGTCTGGTTCAATTACAAATCTATAGCGGGACTGGTCCGATGTGGGGGAATAACATCCGAAACATCGACCTACAACCCCACACATCCATGAACATCAGGCACGATACCCGGCCTCGGTAGTAGTTTGTAATCACAAGCTGCTAATCTTTAGTTGTACAACAAACATTGCATTCTTTTACAATCTCGTCATAATTGAACCAGCTTCAATAATCAATCTTCTGCAACCACAATGGCAGACAGCTACGCCTCACACTTTGGCATTAACAACATCCCTTACGGAGTTGCAAGTTCGTCAAAGCGAACAAATCCACAATGTGTCACTCGTATTGGTGACGAAGTCATCTTCCTTGCAGAGCTCGCTGAGCACGACACTCTGAAAGCAATTTCAGCACCACTATCCTCCATCCTCCGCGAACCCACCTTGAATACCTTCGCCGCATTAAGCAAAGACATACAATCCAAAGTCCGAACCGCAACCCAAGAGGCCTACAAAAGCAACTCGCACAAAGAGTACTCGGAACACATCAACGACGTGACCCTTCACCTGCCCGTCCAAATCGGCGACTTTACAGATTACAGCGCATCAGCGAGCCATGTTCTTAACGCGGGAGAAGCCGTTATGGGCGTCCGATCATATCCACCCGCGTTCAAAAAGTATCCCGTGGGCTACGCAGGCCGATGTTCCTCCATCACTCTCTCCGGCACACCAGTTACCAGACCCTTGGGTCAATTCATTGAAGATTACACCGTTCCTGAAAAGAAGATCATCTTCGGTCCATGCCGCAGTCTAGATTACGAAATGGAAGTTGCGGCCGTGATTGGCAAGCCCGTAGTGCCAGGTAGCTTTCTCAATGCCAAGGACGCCGATGAGCACATCTTTGGACTCGTTTTGCTGAACGACTGGAGCGCAAGAGACATTCAAGGCCTCGAGATGAACCCGTTAGGTCCATTCAATGGAAAAAACTTCATGACGTCCATCACACCCTGGATCGTAACGCTAGAAGCCTTGAAGCCCTTTGAAGTACCCGCCCCAGAGCGCATGGAACCCGTCGCCTCTTTCATGGACGACCCGAAAAGCGCAAACTATAATATCCAACTGGAAGGCCAAATCATCCGCAATGGATTTCAGACGACAACGTGCAAAGTCGGCTTTGAGACCATGTATTGGACATTCAGGCATATGCTAGCGCATCACACTATTGGTGGCTGTGGTCTTCGGTCAGGAGACTTGGTTGCTAGTGGGACGGTATCAGGCGAGCAGAAACATGAGCATGGATGCTTGCTTGAGCTTACGAAGAATGGCAAGGCTCCAAGTAAGTTGAGTGACGGGGCTGAGCTACGCTTCCTTGAAGATGGAGACGAAGTAAGGTACATTGGTGTAGTTGGGGATGGAAGCGCGGGTGTCGGGTTCGGGCCTTGCATTGGTACTGTGAAGCCTGCTCGGCATATATGAGAATATACGAAGTACTGAATGTAAATCTTTGTTGTTTTCGTCGGCTTCAGCAAGCATCAGGCAGCGCTCATGTCTCAAGGTCTGTGCAGTCATTGACTTGATTAGTCTTTCCACTGTTAACTTCTTGAAAAAAAATAGCTCTGCATCGTATCGAGTACTCCACTGAACAGGCACCGTGTTGACAAAAAAGAAGTCTTGAGGTCGTGCCCGGGTTCTTCTTAATGTTAGGAATCGCAATCACATCAAGGTTGAGGAAGCATCTTACCGAACCGGGGTTATCAGAATATTGAGAAGTCAAAATCTGAAGTGATAACCACTACCTGGAATCGAATGAGTGTATGCTTAAAGGCGCAACGGATGTAGATCAACATACACTACACAACCTATGGATGCTTCGAGTGGTGCAATATGTCTTTTTTCCGCGATGTAGCTTTGATATAGTTACTCATACTGACACATAGCCAACATCAAATCCCGATACATATACGTACAACCGTGACAAGGTGTTATCAAAGCTATGACGTGTAGACTTTTGCAAGTGGACATCGTAGTGGGGCGTGGTTCTTCTAGGGCAAAAATGAGGGGTCAAATTTACCGACTCCGGCAAACCTCAGCTTCCCCACACCCAAAAAGAACAGGTCCGCGATAACGAACCCAGCCATCAGAAAAGCAAAAAAGAAAGGTTTTTGTGATGCATACGAGCGGGGAGGATCGAACTCCCGACCTTCTGCGCTTTATATCCTAGGAGATGTAAAGCAGACATCATAACCACTAGACTACGCTCGCCAATGTTCTTTGATGACAAAAGTTCAAATTTTACTTATTCTAACTTACATGAGATGAACTTGACGAAGAGAAGGCAAATCAGAATTGAGAGTAACTAGTGGGTCTAGAGGAGGGATAACGGCATGCCTAGTGGGGCGCAGATTAGACATAATAGTTTACTAGACTGTTGCGTCCTACAAGCGTAGGCGGTTGCTACTATAGAGGTACTAATTTGAGACAACAGCACAGCCTTGTATATTCCAATATTAGAAGAGTGTATTGGAAAGATAAAGTAACTATTGCAAAGGGAAAAACAAAATCTGTATCCATAGACAACAAGGCGTGCCATCACACATCACTATCACGGCCGAGTGACGACGTTAACTCCGAGCAACCTCAGGCCGACCACGCCCAATCTTACCCACTCCACCCACACCCACACCACCGGCCATGTCGCAACTTTTGTTTTCACGGACGCCCGCGCTGCGGAGCGTAGCGCAGCGGACCATCCCCGCCCAGTTCAGGGCCTCATACCATAGACAGGCGCCGCCGAAAATGGCATCGGGCGCAGCGCCCATCCGCACGCTACTACGTCAGACGACGCTGCGAGCAAGCGCCATAGCAGCACAGCGCACGTCGTCGTACCCTGCGTCACAGCAATTCTCAGTGCATACATATACGCAGCAGCGGTCGCGCTCGCCGTCGCCGCCCCCACCGTACCAGGCGCGCAACACGTCGATACTTGCGGCGCCGGGCCAGTGGACGCGGTTCAGCTCGCCGTATAATACGGTTTCTTCAGTCCGCACGTTTACGTATACCGCACGTGCTAAGCTTGCTGCGTCGGCGGCAGAAGCCCCGTCGTCGCTGTCGCCAGAGTCGCAGCAGGCGGTTGAGGCAGCGATCGAGGAGATCCAGGAGCTGTATGGGACGGCGAGGGACGAGTTTGAGATTGCGTCCGAGGAGAGCGAGAAGAATACTACGTATGCGCCTGATGATCGGGCTGCGGCACGGGAAGAGCTAGATCGGCTGCTGGAGTTTTATAAGGGCGTTTTGGAAGGCGAGGATCAGGCGGTTGCGGATGAGGTGAAGAGGAGGGTGGGGCAGCGGATTCGCGAGTTGGAGAATGCAGTTTTGGCTATGGAAGAGGAGGCTTTGCACGGTGATTAGGTCTGCCATATGAGGATGGCGCCACTTTCAAATTATCATATTTCCGGTATCTACGCTGTTGCGCCTCTTAGAATGGTGCAAATTATACAAAACGCAAATGTATTAATCATCAAATCGTTACTCAAAGCGTGCGTGACTGGAAAAGTGCTCAAACTCGGGCAATGGATGACGGGGACGCCTGTCTTGCCCGCCATGCAGTATAGCGTCAAGCTCGTCTCTGAACTTGGTCGACTGCGGTGGCTGTGGGTACGAGTCTCTTGGCCGACTGGGTAATTCCAAGCTGCTCTCGCCTCTGTCCTCTTGCATCTCGTCCTTCAGAATCTTGACTTGCTTTTTGATCTCAACCCACAACTCCAGCTTGTCCAGCTCTGAGTCAGATCCAGATGCCATGTCAATTGAGTCACCAACATGCGCTCTCCGGCCAAAGTTGGCGTGAAGAGTACCATCACCTAGTTTCATTGGATCCTGAGGACCTGACCACCTTTCTGCTTCACGCTCTGCTTCAGCAACACTCTTACCTCCACGAGCGGCGATTGCCAGAAGTGCTGCAACAAAGGCCTCTTGCATGTAAGCGAAAGAAAACTTTGGTGTTATCTCTGCAATCTTGTCGCATAGCTCGTCAGGGAATTCAAGATTCTTGTTATCTTTGAGTTTGTTTTGCCAGAACTTGGCATACTGAACACGCTGATCGTAGTCGGGATTTGAAAAGTAGTACTTGCGGTCGAAGCGGCTCGGCCTTTTCGAGATACCTGGGTCTAATCTGTCGAGGTGGTTGGTAGAGCCAACCATAAGGATGCCGTCGTTAGACTTGAGACCGTCTACTTCGTTGAGGAAGTAGGACCTGACACTGTCTTTGACAATCGAGTCAAGGTCCTCGAAAACGAGGTAGCAGGGGGCTTCTTGGCGGGCTTTGGCAAAAATGGCCTGCAAAGAGTATTCGGGACCAGCAAAAGAGCTCAGCGAGCGGACATAGAGAGTAGGCACAGCCATCCTAGAGTCGCCATTCTTTCCGCGTTGATAAAGACTGTGCATCATGGCTTTGATGCTGATAGTCTTACCGTTGCCTGGCGGACCGTAGTAGATGACGCCACGCTTCCACGGTACCTTGAGATCCTGGTAGGTCTGGCGACCATCAAAGAAGTTCTCCACGTCGGCTATCAGCGCCTTCTTCATGTCCTCGTCTAAGATGACATTGTCCCAACTGCTTTTCTGCACAGAGTTGTACAGCTCGGCGCTCTTCTCCCAGTAACCCCCGTCAAAGACCCATACCTCATTGTGTAGTTCAGAGCCCCATGTGGTCGCGTCCTTGATCAACTCGTCCACCTTGTGCTCCGCGTTGGACAGGATGTAGTACATAACAGGAGCTGGGTATGCTCCCAAGCCGTCGCGCCCTTCAGCAAGGTACACTATGGCCTCCTGGTCCTTCCATTTGTACAGGTATTTGCCAAAGATGACTCGCTCGATCATGCGACCCGGGTATGGGTCGAGTCTCCTCGAGGGTGGGACATAGCTGCGTTGCTTGACACCAGGACCGTATACGGGGTCTTTGACGACGTCATCGAGGGGGGTGACGGTTGCAAAGCCGGCTGAGGCGTATGCGAGCAGGTTGAGCTTGCCTTGGGGCGCGACGATGAGGTCGAGTTGGGGGTACTGGGAGCGGATAGCTTCGATGAGCACAACATCAGTGTTGACGCGTTTGGCCGACGAGTGGTCAAAGTATGAGAGGCTCGCCATGTCCTCGTGTCCTGCCTTTCCTGCCATGATGAAGTTGGATAATACTCTCGTGCTGGGTGGCAGACAGTGTTGTGAGGTAGTAGGAAGTGCTACCTTCACTGATGGTTGCCTAGTATAAAGCTTCCAAGCTTAAGGCCGACAGAGCTGAGTTGAACTCCGGGTAGCTTGTTGGGGGCTTCCCCGCCCCCCCGACCCCGATCGACGCGCCCATTACGTAGCACGTGTCGCCAACCCCAAATTCGCCTCAACACCATCGCACCCATCGCTATTTTCGAATATTTGCTCCATTACGCTGCTCAATACTGTTCGACTGACTTCATGTGCACTCATAGCCGTTATTTATAACTGCGCGTGCCTGCCCATGTCCACCCAAGCCTGCCGTGCAAGCGACATGCGCCAAGTTTGTACCAAGCCGGCACTGAGTGACAAGGAACGCCACTTTTCTGCCCTGGTCTGTCTTATTGCGACGTCGTTGAACTTGTCCGATTTTTGGAGGCAGTAGCTAGAGCTGTGCGTCATGAATATGCGCTTGCCCAAGCCGGATGCTATCATGGCAAAGAGCACTTCCGACGATATTTGGCCACGTCGGATGGTTCACCGGGAACTGTTCGGGTGATGAATCAGCTCAAGACATTCTCTCGCGGCAGTGATATAAGCAGTGAACAACATTGACTCACTCAGATCGCCTAACATCTAGAGGGAATCAAGACCGGTCAGCCTCGGGAACACGAAGGCATGTATCAGCAGTTCCCCGGAGGTTATGTGAAATATTCCACGGATCACCGGAAGTCGTTTTGGCGTCCCATGGCTGGCGACGGCTCCTCTCCGCTTTCCAGGCATCCCGACCTCTGGCTCGCTCTTGCGCAGGGACGAAGTGGAGTCCCCCAGATCTTACCTCTCCGCAGTCCAGGTGGGCCTGACTTCCGAGTGTTTCAAGGATTCGTTTTCCAAGGGGCTCATCATACTGGTCTATCGCAATAGATTTGACATCTCGGAGTTTTCTCAACTGCATTTTCCTTATTCTATCATATACCCTAGATCTGGCTTTATTGGCAAGATGCATTCATCGTAGAGCAGCCTATTGAATGTGTTGCTGCTAGAATGGGACACTGTGCCCTGTCCCGTACAGGCACCGCAGGACGCCTCGGTTGTTGGGTTGTGGCCAGGGCATATGAGCATGCGACACAGCAATACCACAGCATCCCCAGAAAATGGTCTGCACTCGGTATTAGCCTAAATTGCTAATACAAATGTGGCGCAATCTCACCGAGTCGCATGTAAAGCCCGCAAACCCCGTGTACAAATCCATGGCGCAAGTTACGGAGACGGCACGGCCGCATGCAGGTCGAAGGAAACAGCTTGACACTTCTCCCCGTTCGTCCGGAGATTGCAGCAGCCAACATGCGTCTCAACCGTTTGTTCTAGCGTGTAGAGTATGACTAGAATTGCTCCACTTGCGGCCCACAAGAACAGCAAGAATGCGACTTGGGACACTGCGCTAGCATCCCCCATTCCGCGAAACATCGGCCAAACTGCTGCTCGTCATTTCAACGGATCATAAGCTACAACTTCCAAACTTTCTGCGCCGAGATACGAACATTGTATCGACTGCTGTTGCGATGCGTTCACTGGCCCGCCTAGGTTGTGTTGTGTCATTATATTAGAATATGCCGGCCGTGCCGCCGAGACTCTTGGACAAAGCTTAGCTGCAAGGCCACACGCACAATGCCGTCAGCCCATTCCCTCCGCGGCCATTGAAACTCATGCGACCACGAGAATGGTGGGATTACTCAACTAGTGGATTGCTTATGCAGCGGCAGGAGCATTGTCTTCTGCGTTCTAGATGAGAGAGGCTGAGAGAGAAAGTTGCCCAACGACAAAGGCTTGCTTTCATGCCCATTGTGATCCGTCAGATCCAGCTCCCTCGGTAGCCGAGCGTGGGAAGAACGGGTGTCCACTTTTTACAGCCATCATCGAGCCGACTTTGCATCCAATTTGGCAGAGCAGAGTAAATCGAGCATTTGCGTTGGTGCACGCGCTCCACCCCTAGGCATTTTTTGCAGGGTCCCTCTTCAAGGGTGAACCTGCAGACCGCCAGGACGCAAATCACCCAGCAGTCCGTGTGCTATACGATGCATTTGAAAAACTGCATCTCGTTCTCAACGGTCGCATTCAAAAGGGGAAAAGAAGAAGAAAAGAAAGGCTTCCACAAAGTGTGTTGACATTGTCTTGTCATGGGTCAGTATGATGTAATGCTTGGGACTTGGACGGGCAACACGGCAATCGGGAATTGGCGCTGCAATGCATTTCTCCGCGTCATGACGAGCTTCAAGACCGCTCATCTACACGCGACAGAGCACAGCTGGCTCAGATGGCTCAGCGGACGCGCCAATCACCGTCTTGATTTTTTTTTGGCGACCATCCGTTCTCGGGTAGGGGAACTTTTGGTGCCGATCCCACAGCGCAGGTGGCTTCGACTCGACCTGTCTGTCGTTCGTCGGCCCACCGTGCGCTCGGTGGGTTGACCATCAGTGGATACACGCGCTGTCCTTTTACCCGGCCTGGAGAGGCGTCTATGGGGAACTCTCATGAGTGGTCCACTTGAGCACTTGTTTGGGGTCTTACTATCCACCCTTAGTCGCGGGGCTAGTCGCCCGTATAGGACGGCTCATGGCGCTCATCCTTGCGGTGCATGCTCGCTGGCCTAAACATATATATTACTCTCTCCGCTCCCCCCATCCCCATCCCCAGATTTTCTTTCTCTCAACCTTGACCATTAGTCAGACCAATTAGCGCGTCAACCCTTCTGTCACACATTACTCGGCAATCATGGCGACAGCTCGTGAGCACAACGACGTCGAGGTAGGTTCTCGCTTCAATCGCTAAATGCGCTGCCTGTGTCTAACTATCCTATTACAGCGCGGCGCAAGTTTTGAGAAGAGTGTAAACGGCACCAGTGCGGTCGATCACGCTGGAGCAAGGCCCAAGCAGAGGACGCCATATGACTATGGCGGCAACCCTCTTGCCCATGTTGCTACCAACGACCCAGACCTTCGCCTTGCCGCCTTTGGTGGTGAATTCCAGCCTGGTCTCTACCGCCCACCGAACCGCAAGTTTGCCAACCCAGCTCCACTGGGTCTCTCGGCTTTTGCCCTCACCACTTTTGTTCTGTCTTTGATCAACGTCAAGACGCGCAGCATTGGCCACCCAAACATTGTCGTAGCGCTTGCGTACGGCTACGGTGGTCTTGTTCAGCTTCTGGCTGGCATGTGGTATGTATTATGAAGTAAACTAGAAAAGAATCTCCTTGTCTAACATGCAAACTAGGGAAATGGCTGTTGGCAACACATTCGGTGCTACAGCACTCTCATCCTACGGAGGTTTCTGGATCGCCTTTGGCATCGTTCTCACACCCGGTGTCTTTGAAATCGAGGAGATTCTCGTCAAGAGCGGAGATTTCTACAACTCATTTGGTCTCTTCCTTATGGGCTGGTTCATCTTTACCTTCCTCCTTTTCCTCTGCACCCTGCGATCCACCGTCGCTTTCTGCTTCCTCTTCTTCACCCTCGACATGGCATTTATGCTTCTCGGTATTGGATACCTCCAGGCCGACGCCAAAGGCCCTCAAGAGTCGTGCATTGTTGCTGGTGGAGCGTTTGGCCTCATGGCCGCTTTTGCCGCTTGGTATAATGCGCTTGCTGGTATTGCGGATAGTTCCAATAGGTATGTCTTCAGTCTTTTACCATCTGTCCAAAGAGATGACAGTATGCTAATGATTTCCGCTCTAGCTTCTTCGTTATTCCCGTTGCCCACTTCCCCTGGTCAGAGAAGGGCCGTGAGCGCCGTAACAAGGTCGACAACTCTGCCGCTCGCGCTGAGGCCGAACACCTTGCTTAAGAACATGCGAACTATCCCATGTATGAGTTTCATGTTGCCCTGTAAACCAGCGCATCTTTGTACGAGTTGATGGATCTGAAGAAGAAAAAAGATATTTTGTCATGAAAATCAGCATTCCATCTGGCTGCTGCAGCGAGATATGCAAGCCACCGTACATAATGGGTGGATTATTTACTCTACGTTTTTTTAATACCAATTTCGAAATACCCAACATCTACCTAACTACTTCTCTAAGAATGGAAAAATGAATATCAATTCAATCATCTGTGCACGCCGTTATACGTGTGAGCCACACTACCCATCGCTCCACAACAATCCCAGCGTCACCCGATTCCCACCATCCCGACACGCCACGCTACGCCCACCACACACCACAGACATGCGACCCACCCACCCTCTGACGTGCGCCACGCTTCCTTCCCGTCTTAGCCCCACGCCCCCTTCTTTTCCCTTCTTTCTCCCCGCATTTCCCCCAGACCACTTTCTCTAGTGCACAAAAACGCAGAGCCATTCTAATCATGGGTAACTACGTAGGTTGTGGTTGTAGGGTGTCTGGGCTGAAGTCAGAGGCGTCGGGTTGTACGCTAGTGTGGGGAAATGCGGATCAGTGGTGATGACGACGGTGGATGATGATATCGGAGTGTAAGATCTCGAAAAGATGGAAGTGGATGAGATGCGTATACAACTAGAGCGTGTGTATGCATAAGAAAAATGGTGGGGAAAAGGCATGATGTCTGATCCATACTAGCGATGTCGTATCTCAATATCTATCACGCGTTAGACTGCGATGACGCTATTTTGCACAATACGATTTCCAAGTAGCATATATTGAAATTGTTCGTATTGCATAATGTGATTGGCCATGTCTGCTTCTTCGTATACAAGTGCTACTATCGTCATCATCTATCTATACACCATCATTCTACTTTTGTACAGTACAGTTCTGCTCAAGCGACCTCGCCCCAAATCTGCTTGACCAGTTGCTTCTTGTTGATCTTGCCCATAGCGTTCCTCGGAATAGTGTCTACCACCTTCATCTCCTGAGGAATCTTGTAATTGACAAGTATTTCCTTCAACGCCCTCCTCATGTCAAGCGCTGACCAGGGTTTGCCTCCCTTGCCAGCAGTTTTACCCTGTTCTGAAAGCACAACTACGGCAGCGACCTTCTGCCCCCAGGCTTCTGAAGGTAGACCAACGACAGCGACTTCATCGACCTGTGGGAGGGAAAGCATCTCTCGTTCGATTTCAAGAGCGGAAACCTTTTCCCCGCCAGTCTTGATAATGTCGGCTGACTTGCGACCGTGAATGAAGTAGAGAGGGCCCTTTGCCCATGGCTGGCTGCTCTTGCCCGCTCCCTCGACGGCCCTCCGGACTGCGACATCACCAGTCTTGAACCATTTGCCTTGTCCGTCAGTATCCTCGGTGAACTCCTTAGAAGTAGCCTCGGGGTTCTTCCAGTACTGCCTGAAGATAGTTGGCCCACGTAACTGAATCTCGCCTTGTCGCTCGCGGCCCGTCGCAGGATCAATCTCGTCGCCCACTTCTATAACCTGTCCAGTTTCAGTATCGACGAGGCGCGCTTGCACCGACGGAAGTGGCCAGCCGACGGAACCATCTACACGATCCTCAAAGTCGAGACCGCAAGAGAGGGCCATGCCAACCTCGGTCATACCATATCGCTCCAGCAGCACGTTGCCTCCGCTAAGCTCTGTCCATGCCGACTTGACGGGTGTGGGGAGGGCGGCGGAACCTGATATGTTGAGGCGCATGTTCGAGGGGTGAAGAGCGGTCTTGGTCGCAGCCTGTAGCTCGGGCGAGAGGCTAGAATGAGAGGCAAGCAGGCGCGTGTATATGGTGGGGACGACAGTGAGGAAAGTAATGGGCTTCTTGACCGGGTCAGGATTTGGCAAGAACGGAGCTGCAAGACGCTCCCAGGCAGCTGAGGCATTGAAGGGAAACTGGAACTCAATGGTGCTGCCGGCAAAGAGAGGCGTAAGCAATGCGTTGACGGTGCCGTGAATGTGGTGGAGTGGGAGGACGTGGAGCAGCACATCATCGCTGCTGTAATTCCATGCCTCTAGAAGGGACTGCGACTGAGCTGTTAGCACATCCTGAGGAAGCAGCACGCCCTTGGGTCGGTTCGTGGTGCCGGAGGTGTAGAGCATCATGCCTCCCTGGTTGCTGCGGGGCTCCTCGAGGGTGACATAGTCATCCGTCTTGCCCATCATAATCTTGTCCTGCTTGTAATTAATAGGCTTGGTCGTCATGCCTTCCTTGAGCACCTCATCGGCCTGGCTTTGGAACTTTTCGGAGGAAAGTAGCATCAAGGACTCGCTCTGGTCGATGATGTAGCGCAACTCGTGCGCGGGAAAGGCGGGTGACAGCGGTACGGCAATAGCATGTGCGGCGAGAATGGAGAGGAGTGTCACTGGGCGGAGGTTAGTAGTTGCGCTGGCATGAGACTACAAACGAGGGTAAGAGGAATGCGCACCTACATAGTCGTAGCCGTTCTCTACGAGGAAGGAGATGCGCTGGCCCTCTGCGCTTGCACCGTTGCAATTCCGCTGCAGCTTGTCCTTTGCTGCTGCGACGTCGTTGACGAGCTCTCCGTAGGTAAAGGAGCGGCCAGATAGTGAGTGTACAACTGCTGTAGACTGGCCATTGTGCTTCTTGATAGCCTCGAAGATGGGCAGGCGGGGCAGAGTCGATGCCATTCTGACAGAGTGCAGGGCAGAGGGTGCAAAGCGAGGGGAGCGATGGGTGTTATAGGCCGTCGGTGGTGATTTATGTCGGGCGAGGGTGCGCAAGAAGAGGTGACGCGCCCACATGGCGGCAAGAGATGCGGGATCTGCGCAGGAGGATGCGGGTTTCGAAGGTGAAGTGCTGCAGTGACTGCGCCCGAGTCATGCTGGCTCTGTTTGTGTCGCGCACCGCTGGTGAATGCCGATGCGGGCTGGAAAAATAGCCTAGTTGAATGGAGGATGCGGTAATGGAGACAGGAATAAGATTTTGGTAGCTTTCTGGGCTGGGTGGCCGCTTCAATTGCTCTTTTTCTTCAGCTTCATACTTTCCGAACCATGACGCGATCCATCCGAAAGCCGATCGCTTTCCGCTTTCCGACCCCGCCTTGGCACGCCTGCATCGGCCTGTCGTCTTACCTACTACCTCCTCTATACTACCATTAGTGCTCATGCAACCAGGCTCTTTCGTCTTCACCACAATCACGACGCCCAATTAGGAAAACAAGGTTGTGCATGTTCTTCCAACGAACCAGCCTCGCGGGACGGCGCTTTGTGTCAGCCATGGCCCAATCCATGACTCCAATGGAAGATGCTCTGCGGACAAAGGTGACAGACCTCTGTCCTACTATGATACATACTTGTATCTCGTAAATTCAAGGACTAACTTGTTACCAGATTACAGAGGCTTTGAAGCCTACAAGTCTGCAAATTTTCAATGATTCTCACAAGCACGCCCATCACAAGGCCATGCAAGGAGTGACTAGCAGAGAAACACACTTTCGGTAATTGGAAAACACTACAACATTACACCCCTCCTATATCTCATACTAATTCACGCAGCGTATACATCACATCATCAGCTTTCCAGGGCAAGATGCAGGTTGCAAGACACCGCATGGTCAATGCCCTGATGAAAGACGAAATGGCAAAAGAAGGCGGCATCCACGCCCTGCAACTCACCACTCGCACGCCAGAAGAAGACGAAGCCAGGAAGCAAAAGGAAGCCGCACAGTCTTAGGCACCTTTGTCTGCATTTTCTTTTCTCTGTATACTCCAAACACCCAAATGAGTGTGAGCTCGAGGCAAAAAAGAATCAAGCATAAACACCCGGCAGATCTGCACTGTAACGAACGACACAGCCATCCTCGCTGTGCCCTGTCACTTGCAACCTCTTTTCATCAACCTTTTCGCATCTCAATCTAGCCGCTGTCCCTGCCATCACACGGTCCAGCCCTGGCAGTGCAACTGTTTCTAACGCCAAGATCCTCACAGCCTCCAGCCGTGTTGCACCAGTACACGTGGTTGTTGATACGTCCAGAGGTGACAATGGTGCCACTGTAGCAGTATCCACAGTAGAGGCCTATACTACCTTGAGCTTTTGTGCTTACCTCTTTGTCACGGAGCAACATACCTGGATTTGAGACTCGGATACACCTGCACGCTCGTTTGTCAAGAGTGGCAGGCTCAGGGGCGGCCTCGGCGACTGGAGCAGCGTCGCGTACAACGTTTTTAATGGCGTCTGGCGCTGCCTCAGGGAGAGCAAAGGCGCTCCTAGCGATGAGGAGGGTGGCGAGCAGAGTCTTGATGGGAAGCATGATGTTCGAGACGACGTATCTTGTCTGATTCCTATTCAATGGATGCTGAAAAGACTTCTAGGGTGCCTCATGAAAACCGTCTTCCTCGACGTTGTTATATACCTTTTTCCCCAAGTCTGCCTTCCACCATTCCTACTGCATCAACCACCCCCTTCCCCTCCTCCTCTTCCCAAGTCTCCCATGGTTCACCGGTATGATGCATTCATCAAGCAGCAACCCTCAGCTTCCAAGACTACACAAATTGAATATGATACCCTCAATGCTACACAACGTTGTACAAGAACCCAAGACTAAGCAGTGAGGGGCATAGTGTGCCATGATGTTAGGGCAAAAGAGCTCAGCTTCCCCGCATTCTTGACCATTCTGTGTATTTAATGTCGGTCGTACACTGACATGATCATGTCACCTCCACCTTTTTTAATCCAATCGAGCCAGAAAAAACTGTTTAGGGGGGCCAGGCTAATTCCTAGAATGCGAACAATGCGACCCTCAGCGATGGGAATTATGGAGACTGGAGGGTGGATGGACATCCATTGAATAACACAACAAGTTTTGAGAATAGATTTTTTTTTCTCTCTCTTCTAGTCACCCCATCCTCATGTCTATGACAATACCACTAGGAATTAACTCCTCCAACCAAACTTGCTTAGACACGGGAGCGACTTGGAGGAAACCCGCTTCTTGCCCAGTAGTACCGGCTTTTCCAATGCCCTCAAATGTGTAGTACACACGGGACGAAGCAGTCTTCTCTACCCAGAATAGCATCTTCTTACTCCGCAACAACCTGCCCATTCAGCTTGCCACCCTCAATCTTGTCCCCGCCCTTGAACTTGAACTTCTTGAGCCCCCGCAAACCCACGTTGATCTTAAAGCAGCATCCAGCAAACTCGTCAATGGGGCCGCCATTCTCGCCGCTCGTACCACCAGCACTAGTAATGAACAGCTCCTCGCCCACAAAGCAAGGACACGTCGGCTGGCTCGTCGGCACCTTGATCTCGGCGACAATCTCGCCCTGGGGAGAAATCCGCAGGACGCAGGATCCGCCATGCAGCGCCGTCCACATGTAACCCTCCTCATCCAGACAATGGCCATCTGGCACCGCATCCTCTCCATACCGGTTATCCTCTGGCATAACAAAGTACGGCCGCCGATTCTTGATCTCACCCGTCTTGGCATCGTAGTCGAACTGGTAAATCGTCTTTGTCGGGCTATCCGCAAAATACAGAATGTCGTCCTGCTTGTTCCACGTGGTGCCGTTGGGGATGCAGATGTCGTCCATGGGGCGATCGAGACTCAGGTCTGGGTTGAGGCGGAACACCGCGCCGTCTGATCGCATGTCCG
Source organism: Bipolaris bicolor (assembly GCA_026262445.1). Lineage (NCBI taxonomy): Eukaryota > Fungi > Ascomycota > Dothideomycetes > Pleosporales > Pleosporaceae > Bipolaris > Bipolaris bicolor. Next base: position 63,276 of record JAODYD010000033.1, on the reverse strand, counting down.
AGACGAGAGGGTCGAACATGAAGCCCGCCCAGAACCTACCTTGGGAATCCACGGCGCCGTCGTTGCCACGGAAGATTTCGTGCTTGTTTGCGCTGATTTCGGAGGGGGTCCAGACTTTTTTCACCCAGCGATATTCGCCGGTTTCTTTGTTGGCGACGCCGAAGCCGTATTTGCCGGCGAAGATGAATTCCGTGTCGTTGCCTTCGATGTCGGCGGTGCAGCCGATGGAGATGTCGTAGTCTTTGATGGTTTTGAAGCTCGAGGGGCCCTTTGCGAGGTCGACGCGCATGACGGATTGCTTCTCGACGTCAAGGAAGCGGATGCTGTTCCTATCCTCTTCCCAGAAGGGGCCTTCGCCTAGGGCGCAGTGGGTTTTGAGCCATGGCTATGGGGGGGTGACAGTTAGTGATTTGAACTCCTTCTTTGCCTGTGAGAATTGAAGATTTGTGTCTGTGATGTTTGCGTGTAACAACATGAGCGAGATACCAAATACACTTTCTCTTGTCTTTGTTGCAATGCTCACAACGGAGGGGCTGTATGACTTCGGCGGGGTATGTCTCAAGAGCTACCTCACCCCCTCCCCCACTTCCCGTCTTTGAGAATATCACACAAAAGCAAATACCCAACATACCTCTGTTATCTCATACTTCTTAACCTCAGACATTTTCAAAGATATCTCACAACCCGTCTCGTTTGTTCCGGGGCCCACCAACTTTTCAATTCCCTTTTTAAATCCTTCTCTTAGCTAGCCACCGGCTGATCGTCCTTGCTATGCGTAAGAAACGTGTGCGTATGTGTGTGTGTGCGTGTGCGTGTGTGTGTAGAAGACTGTTAAAAAAGGGAGAGAGGGGGAAACCCAAATCCATACCTTATTCATATGACGTCCCGATGAGCCGCTGTTGAGGCTAGGAACGGCTTCCCGCTTTTGACATGTCGACCTCTTTCTGGCCCGCTTATCGCTGCCTTCCCCCCTCATTCCTTCAATCTACTGCGCATCTATGTAACCAAAGTAGCCCGTTCACATGGGTTTCTAACCAAAAATAAGTGATACGTATACCATAAGCTTGGGAATCAGTGACCCGGCAGTCGAATATACAATTCTCATAGTACATCCGTTGAGATGGCGGATGCTCGTTGCCGGCTAAACGGTCCGCGAATGCCTGTGCAGCTGAACGCACGTTTTTTTTCGGATCATTGTACTCTTTGTTCCGGGTAAAAAGTCGACGCAAGGATTTATCGTCTCTTTCTTTTCTCTCTTAAACTATACAGGTAGAGCCGTGTTGTAGGTATATTGGTTACTTTACTAATTTGCGTTTGGGGATATTTTGGCGACCGGGCCGATAAGGTCCTTTGTGAAGCATATGTACTTTATGGAGATTCAAGATTTGGTACATAATTTTATCCTGTTTGCTTTTATCCGGATAGAAGCCTTGCTTCATGTTGTCTAAGGATGCCGGTAAAATTCAAAGCCTGTTTGGAAGGTTGGAATATCGAAGATCCCGTGGTGTTGACGTATGGGTTTACAAGTACCGACGGAGCATGAAGGTATCAAGATAGTCTCCGGCAAAAACAGTGATCAAGCTAAATCCTTGTATGTTGACAAATTCGCAGCTGAGAATGAATAAACTAATTGTTTTATTGCTACAAATGACTCAAATGATGCCCTGACGTGCTTGTATTCTCAAAGCAGAGTAGCGCAAACCAAATGCACCTAATAGTGATTGATTGTTCGTAATCGACGTAATTTCAAGTTCTCCCAAATGTACTCGTACAGTGCCCAATACATATACAGCAAAAGTTCAAGTTTTCAAAGATGCCCAGCTTCCAAACGCGGTTCTTCACATGGGTTCCCCTTGACCTCTCATCTCATAGAGCTGGTCTATCAGATTACATCCGCCTCTTATTTTCCCATAGTCTTGTCCTTGAGCTCCCTCGTCTTCTCAGCAACCATATCTGTGACGCCCCTTGCCTCGCTCTTAACCTCCTCAGCCGCACCTCGAGCCCTCTTAGCCATTCGCTCCTTCCATGCCTTGTCTTCCTCGTCTCGCATCTCCAGCTCCCTTAGCCATCGCTCCCTCTTTTCTACGCGCTCCTTCTCTGCAACCCTCTTCTCATAGTCCTTGCGCTTGACACGGTCCTTTTGCCAGTACAGGTTTCCTGCGACCAACACGGCAATGGTGAATGCTTGTGCGTAGAGACGGCGGCGGAAGTAGACGTTTGTCATTTTGTGATCGCCCTTGCGCATGGAGCGGGTTGCGCCCACAATGGCCCAGACGGTGAGGCCGCAGCCGAGGGGCACGAGGGGCTCTTCGCGGAGACGGCGCCATATCTTGTCGATGGTGTTTTCGTTGTAGAAGTCCCTGGTACAAATGTAAGCAATTGAGACTTCAGGTGCTTGTATGTCGCCGGATCAATTGAGAAATAGTAGTTACTCACTCATTTTCGTCAAAGGAAGAGGGGAGGGGCGCGCTGTTGGGAGGACCAAAAGACATGGTGGGCGCAAGATGCAAATGCGGAGGTGGCGGAGGAGTCGCGTAGGTCGATGAGAGCAAGTTGGTAATTTTTACATGAAATTTTGGCGCTCTTCTTTATGAATCGGAGACTTCAGGCTCAATTTAACACTGAATAGAAGCTCTAGAGACACTGGTAGGCTATTGCAGTAGATTGTAACTTGGTTCGAGATGCGGAGCAATCGATTATCTCACCACTCTCGGCCATCGGCCCTTCTTGATTTTCCAGCACCGATGCAGGTTGCGGCCTAGAGGAGACAAGAGCCTCGCAGCTCCCCCCGGGAGTTCGAGGACAAACGCTCGTCAACTCCGCTTGTCACTTACGACCGTCGCCTTCAATGAGAGACGAAGCGACACGCCAAATCCCCTCGCTGCGCCATGGACGATGAGGCCGAGTCGTCTCGCGCACCGCAGCGCCATGACGACAGCGCACCTAGTTTGGCGGCCCTGGAGGCCCTGGAAGATGCAATAGCTCGACTCGATGCAGCCGAGGAGCGTGAAAGAGAGAAACAGGTGCAACAGAGGCGGATGGATGCAAAGAGGAAGCGCATCCAGATGCTGGGCGAGCTGCTGCGTGACCTGGACATGGTTGTCTACTTGGAACTTATCACTCTCTACCATCTAGAGTATGCGCCCCAACGGTGATGGGCTGCAACTGTGCCGCTGACCACACACCACTGTAGTTGCTCATTCTTTTGGCTGGCATTCAAGGCCTTTATCCACGGCACTCTGCTTACCCCGATTCCCGACACTGTGACAGTTACCCGGCCGCCAGACGAACCCAAGCCGTTCCTTCCGCTACTCCTCTTTTCCTTTGGCGTAACCTTTCTCCTGCATCTCACCTACCCGGCACCCGCAGCTGGCGAGGACACACGAGGCTATCTTCATGGCGGGTTGATGATTGACTTCATCGGCCAGCAGGGCCCCACGAGCAAGTGGAAGCTGGGCGCGCTCGACATATGCATACTGTTCCTGCAGCTCGTCATGGTGTCAGTGCATGTAAAGAGGCGGGAACTTAAGAAGAAGCTAGCAAAGCTGGCAGCTGGTGGAGGAGGCGCATCGAACACCACCACCACCACCACCACCAACAACAACCGAGCAACGTCAGACTCGGCTTCAACAGAAACGGCAACAGCAACAACAGTAGCGAATGCCAATGTGGGTCGTGGGCAGGATGCCGATGACGAGGAGCGAGGGGTGCTTCACCGAACCGATACGCTATCGGACGTGGGCGCAGAAGCCGGAAGCGAAGACGACATGCTGCTGCCCGAGTCCGAGTCGGGTCATGCAGATGCCATGGAAATGCTCAGCTCGGGCCAGTGCGTGATTGGCGAGTTCACGCTGCTTGACACGCTGGTGGAGGAGAACAGGAACTACTCTGCATATCGGCTGACGCGAACGGAGAGCGGCATGAACGATATGCCCGAGACTTTGCGAAGGCTCAACACTTTGCGCACCCGCTTCGGCGTCGGTCGTGGCTGAACGCAAGGCAACGCAATGCAGATAGCAGTCGTGCAGCCAGTATAAGCGAAGGAGCTGGGTGGCTTTTTCTTGTTTTTTCTTATCAAACGCCCATGTTGGTATTGTGATTATTCCATGCCTGCAACGTTTCTTGTGCTTTTGCATCTCCGCGTAACTGAGATTCCTGTATCTCCGAAAGAAGGAAAAAAAGGCCCCCCCCCCACATCCTACCCTGCCTGCTTCTACCCCACGCAACGCTTTGCATGTGAAGTTATTGCCCCCACGTCCCACCTGTAATACTACCATATTGGATGCAACCCAGAAACAGCAATGCCATGTTACACGCTGGAACGGGGGGGGGGGTGTATGTGTGTGAGTCTAAGATACGCGAATCGTGCAAGTGCTGTGTTCCCATGCGCCTGGTCTTAATCGCCAATGTATGTGTGTGTCTGCCGTGCGTGCGTGCAGTCGGGTAATACATGATAGTGTAAAGTTAGTACACAGCCAAACCCAACTCAGCTTCAACCCAGATAGTAAGTGCGTAGTCATAGCAGGAAAAAAAGAAGGATATCACATGACAAGCCACATTCGCCATCCTCCAGCTTCCATAACGTTTCTTTTGTTTTTCCAAAGGAACACATGCATACAACAAAACGCACAAACGGCACTTTCCATACATACTCGCCAAAATGGTATCCAAGCCACCACCGGATGCACGCTGTATGTCAAACCTACGCCATGGCTTCCCCGAAAAAAAGTAAAAAGGAAGGAAGGGAAAGGGAACACGCCATGGAGCAAACGAAAAGCACAGCACACCGATGATGCCGGGGTAGGGACGGTAACGCAAGTAATAGCAGCAACCATCTCGGCTCTGTGCCGCCCTTTTTTTCTTTTTGCCAAACGGCATGCCGCGCCCGCGCCCGTCATCACACACATACACACTACTTACTTTACACACATAAGTCCCAAGCCGCCGCCGGCGGCGCCCCCGCGCGTGCGCGCGCGCCCGCACTCGCACGCGCAAACCCCATGCTTTATGCCGCACACACACGCAGCGGTGCGATGCACGCCCGGCGCCCGTCATTCCCGCGTCTCCGATTTCTTTTGACACTTAACTATTTTTTATTTTATTTTATTTTGATTTTTTTTGAGGAATCCCTCTTATCCACCACCACCCCCTCCCTCTTTTATTTGTTCTTGGGTGTATCTTCGCTAATCTGACTGTTTTTTTTACCCTCTTTTTTTTTGGGGGGGGGGGAGGGGGCGACAGGCCTGTTCCCGATGCCGCGGCGGCAACGCGGCAATGCGGCGGTGACAACGACGACGACGGACGGGTCGGCTTTTGCCTCATCGGTGTGCGATGGGGGAGGGACGTGTGTACGATATGTTGCGTCAGTTTAAGTTATTTCGCTTGCTCGCCTGGCGGACTTTTGCTTGGTGGGGGACATTCCGAGATCCTTCTCCCCCCACTCACCGTCTTACGGCAGATTCTGGGCCGTTGATTATCTTTTTTTGATTCGTCGTGTTGCCTTTTCTTGCCGAGTGTATACGGCATTGAGATCGGATTTGCGGCACAGCGTAGGCGAGGGAGGCAGAGTGGGGGGTGGGATGGCGGACGGGTGGTGATACAACTGGGTTGAGATGGTTCTACGTACCGATTGAACTACTGCGGGTTTGCATGTCACCGATATGGATGTTTTTTTTTTGGG
>JAODYD010000033.1:0-54732 GCA_026262445.1 Bipolaris bicolor | reverse complement strand
GGGAGAGAGAGAAGGAAGGGGAAGGGGAAAAAGGTTGGATGTTCTGGTATGAGGGGAGCGCGTGAAAGAGAAAGAGATGAACGTGGAAAAGAAAGAAAAAAAAAAGTGGGTAGTTTGGGGGAGGAGCGAGGAGCCAGTTTGCGCTGCTGGTGAAAATGTACAAGACATACGACGCAAGCGCCGTGCGTTGTGCAGTTGGGGTCCGAACGGACATTTTGGCGGTTGCTGAGGGTTGCAGCGCGCCCATAATTTTCTTTTTAGTGTGGGTGCGTGCATCGTTCGTTGGAGTACAATAGTGTTTCTTTAGCCCTATCTAGTTGCGTACTTGGTAAAAGTTATTGACGGTTGTCTCCGTCAGCAATCGAGTCCAGAAGCATTCAAAGTTGCATTATCCTTTTCCCCTTCTCTAACTCTCACTACTTTTGTGTGTGTGTGTGTGTGTGTCCAGAGACATGGTTTAGCATCAGACGTGGCAATGCGCGCGTACTTAGTGACGATTGAAGGATTCCTGGCATGTCGATGTGTGCGTGTGTGACCATATTTGCTGACGTTTTCTCCTGCAGCAAGATTCAAATATGCTACTTTACATGTATATCAAATGTGCAAATAATCACACCCGGCATAATTCGATACCGCCATGCGTTTTGAGAAGAAAAAGAAAGAAACAGATGACTGATACCATTCAAAAGAATCATATGTAACGGACACTAGACTCTACGTATAGATTGACATGCTATAAAAGAAACAATCTATAACGCAGGTGCATAGTCAATACCTCATGAATACTGCATCGTCTGTTTTGGCGGTTGTACCTCTTCATCCGAAAACATTTCGGTCGAACAAGACACACAGCCGCCGCCGCATACACGGTAGCGTAGCGTAGCGTAGCTTGTCACAAAATCACAGGGGAGTTGCGCTTATGCACGTATGCAATGGAGGGGACAAAAAAAGAAGAGGGGAGAGGGGAACAGGAAGGATGCGGGTATCGGCCCCGCCAGCCTGATAGATTCTTCGAGGTATTATTTTAGGGGTCCTAAAAATCAACTGGGTTGATTGCATTGCATTGCATTGCATTGCAGCGCATCTCGGATGTGCTGGAAAGTCACTTCCGTTCTGTTTGTAGATGCATCAAACTATTTGTGCATCTGTGTGTTTCTTCTTTTCTTTTGCCTCCAAATTGTTTGCAGCTGAACAAAAAAGCCCCGAGTGTGATTGTCGCGATTGGCAAGGGTTCCATATATGCGGGTTTCCATCGCGGTTATAGAACCGATGCCGTGCGACATTCCGTAACTTTGCGCGAGAGGCCGTGTCCCCCACCCCTGTCATTTATCTTACAAGGTCCTTGACTCATGTGCAGATCTGATCGATCAATAGCGTTCTGGCCCTTGGATCAACATGGCAAAAGAGCCGTGCAGCCAAAGCAAATATCGCGTGCAGGCGGAGCAGCGCGTGACGGGCGAGCAATCCACTGACAAACGACACTGGCGCAGGCCGTGTGGAGAGAAGTCGAATGGTGATCATGGAAGCAATGCAGGGTGCATATACAGATATATACACGTGTCGAATGTGGGCTGTCCGTGCGGATGTGATTTGCCGTCGGCCAGGAGCGACAAACTATAGGGAGGTCACATATGTACGTACATGACAAAATACAAGACGGTGCGAGTCATCACCAAAAACAAAACCATGAGCTGCATAAGCTGTACTTTGCAATGAGGCAGGTCAACCGTCTGACGCCCTGTAAAGTCATCGTGGGGCCCTCGGTCCGCCTCCATGACATGCTGCGTCGTCGCGGAGGTGAAGCGTGAAAAAAAAAACAGCACATCGGCAGTTGTCCGAGAGCGTTTAGAGGGCATTGTGGTGCAAACCGAGCACACACCAATTCAGCATCCCCGTATGTCTCGCTGATCGGGCCGACGTCAGCAACCTGAGTTGGGGCAATTGAAGCGGGTAAAACAAAAGGATATGTAAGCAGGAAGGAGATATGAGCCGGGACCGCTGCGACACATACGGTCTTACAGCCCTGTGAACCCACGGCAGAGGTAAACGGTAAGATTGGCCCGGAGATCCTACTCCAGGTTTCTGCTTGATTGGGCAAGTCACTAAACCGGGTTGCAGCGTGTCATCAACCCAACCCCAGTGCATCATTTACATACCCAGCGCGGCTCTTTCTCCTGTCCTGTTATCATGCAGAATTGCGGAATAATAAGCGGTTGGTGCCCGTCGATACCTACACACGTACACTGGGCTATATCCTAGTTGGAACACGACCCTGCATCCCTGATGACAGTGTTCCACATTGCACTAATACTATCCTAGTAAGAGAATGGCTAAAACAAGAGAGACATGGAGAAAAAAAAGAAAAAAGGGAACCGAAAAAAAGAAAAATAGATGCCCGCACAAGCATCGCGAGTCAGGGCAAGACTGATAGCGGGATAGGTAGCGAGGGCGGAAGACGGAAGGCGGATGTATGACGGCGAGAAAATGATGTGTTTGGAGAGATGGCGGTGAAATGGCGGTTACGTGCGCTGCTCGGGGGCTCGGTTAGTCTAATGCTAAGGCCCGATGACGAGGGTTCGATCAGCGGAGGCATGTCGTGCATGGGCCGTAGCGGTACGTTAACGAGCCCACAAGTCCAGAGTCAGAGTCCAGAGCGTAAGCAGGATCGCGTTACGCACGTGAGATGGCATACGTCTTCCCGTTCCGTCATCTGGTATAGGGCTATTTAGAGGGGTAATGGAGAAGTCCGTAGTACTATTTGCACGAGTTTGGACCTTACAAGGTGTTCCCCCCCTTCTCCAACGCAAGTGCCCCCAAGGCGCACAAGGCACAACACGGCCTAGTCAAGGAGCAGGGTGGATGTTGGAAAATATGTAATGAGTTGACGCGTGCTAACCCCCCCTGTAGACTAAAGTGACAGTGTATGAAGGCGTCGCAGGTTTCAATGTGTGCGCGCGCTGTCAGTCATTAGCACGGCAGCAGCATGTACATTGATAATCGATATTGAGTGCAGCCACAGCCCAGGAGAGGGTGCAAGTGCAGTTTCGAGGATACGAATGCGAACCAGGGCTTTTGCAGAGCTGACACGTTGGACTGGGATTGCTGGGACGGCAAAGTTGTCATTGTCATTCGGACCGTTTGTCGACAGACAGAGTTGGAGCTACCAGGGCTACTATGGCTGTGGGCTGAGATCCATTGCTAGGAGTTGCAACTACGACGATGTTGGTCGTAGTTTGCAACAGGGATGTGCAGCCAGTAGACAGGACGAACGGAGATTTGTTGGAGGGGGATGCTAGCAGCATGGAGCGAGTGGTGCTGATCTGATAATATTACCAGTCAAGATGCACGCAGGTCATTCATCGGCGAGCAGGGACGCTATGATAGCGCACTTAAAGTTCCGGTCTGGCCATCGAATGAGCCGAGCAACAGACGCCCCACCGTCTGACGGACCACCCCGGAGTAGCCTCCGACGGGTACACTTGGGACGTCGTTGGCAGAGCATTAAGGTTTGACGAAGCATGCGCGCTTGGCCGGTTTCCAACGGCATGGTCAGGTGGCTTCTGACCGCTCTGGTGGTGGTGGTGGTGGAGCGAGTTGGATGAGTGTGTGTGCGTACTCTAGCTGCGGTGGAGCGACGTCGAGTGGGTGGAGGGAAGCATGGCGCATGTCCAGGCAGACAGACGTACTATGTAAGTAGTGGTATTATGTATGTACGCACGTTATGCGCATGGTATACTGGAGCTGGGGCCCTCGGCGGCAGAGCGACATGGATGGTGGCGATGGCAGCGATGGCGACGAGGTTGAGTGGTGAGATGATGAGATGGTGAAGTGGTGAAGTGGGGAGGAGGTGGGGGAGGAGGGAGGGGAGGGGGGTGGCTTGTCTCTTCTGGAAGCGATGGCAGCGTCGAGGGAGAGAGTCGAGGGTCAAGAGAGCCGCCGTGGGCGTGTGGCCAAAAGGAGCAATGTCAGGGTGCGGTCAGGCGGGCTCCGGGCCCAAGGCGGCATAGCGGCGAGTTGCACGAACAATAGGCACTGGCTGGGATGGCATCAGAGGACGGACTAGGTAGGTCCAAGGAACCACAGCGGAGCGTGTAGTAAGTACATGGCATGCACCCACACGCATACGACATTCATATCTCCACATACGACTGACTTGTCGCGCACTAAGCCTCGCGGGCCTGTCCATGTCGGCATGTGTGTGTTTGCGAGCGGGAGAGGAGTCAGTGAGCCGCAAACTCTGACCGGACGTCGTCGGGGCAGGGCGACGGGCGACGGGAGAGGCCAATGGCCTAAACCCAGACAGAAACAGTCAGTGAAGCCGTTGGTAGCGTGCCTCACTTGGCACTCGCCTGGCCCGATGCGTTCACTGTCATGCTCGATTCAGAGTTTACCCTCTGCCAACGTACGAGTGCGAGCAAGAGTAGTCGCCGGCCTTGCTAGCTCTGCATTGCCTCGCCGTCTGTCACGCAACCCACGTCTTCACCACCCCCATTGGTACTCTCTCTCCTTGCCGCCGCAACCGAGCTTCTGCGTCAACCATTGCCTCCACGCCAAGACCCGCACCGCACAGATGACTTTGTCCATGACAGACGCTCGTCAGGGGTTGGTTGCCAGCTCCCGTCCTCCAACCACGCCCTCTCCAGGCACCAACCGCCACGCACATGCAATCCAGGCACAATCAATTCCACTCTGGCAGTAGTAGTAGCAACAACAACAAATCGTGTACAATTCTTTCTTCTCTCTCTGATGATACGATGATGAGCATAATAATGATGCCAACATTGCCTGTGGAGGCCTGATAATCTAGATGCACTCTTGTAGTCGTTCCATAATGCAACAAGTCCGAGAAAAATATTCAAAAAAAAAAACATGGTGGTGAGAAGACCAATGGGTATAACGCAGATTAACGCTTGCAAAATTCCACAAGCTTGAAACAACCACCCATGCGACAACAAACAGCCGCCTGCTATTCGTCCTGTTTGATTACTGTGCCCGTCCCTTGGTCTGTTCAGACGCCCACGCGCGATGTTCATATCGACCCGCCTCTGCGCCAAACGAATCCCGGTACAGCGGCCGTTCTGGCGACGGATGTTGAAGACCTGCCGCCTGACCTGGCTGCCCTTGGGGCGATGCGTGCACCTGAGCGTTTGGCCCTGATGCGTGAGTCGTCGGCCCATATGCCCCTAGCGGATACGCCCGACTGTCGTGGCTGGGCGAGGGTCCATCAATTTGGTGAGAGCCTAGTGCCGGGTGGTAGCTGTTGGTCCTCCTTCGCACGTTGCGCTGCTCCTCCTCTCGCGCCTCGTCCTCGTATCCGTCAAAAGACGCCTCGGAGCCATGTCCGGTCGTGCAAGACGGAGCTCGCGACGGATCTGCTGATGCGCGCCTCAGCCTAGGCGACTGAGGCCGGCCATGGTTCCTCTCGGGGTGCGACTGCAATGCCAATGACCTCCAGTAATCTCGCTCTTCACGGTAAAAGGCTGCATCTTCGTTGGCGTCACGCACGCTTTGCTCCAGCCTTGAGATGCTCATCGAAGCCTCTCGTTCCTTCTCTTTTCGTCGGGCTCGGAAGCGAGCAGACGCACCGGCATTGCGCCTTCGCTTTTCGTCGGCGCCCTTGGACGCAGTCTGTGTTTCTACGGGGATTTGGCGAGGTGGCCCGTGCTGACTCTTGATGGTCATGAGCTGGATGCTGCTCTGGCTTGAAGGCGCCATGGCAATCATGCTCGTACGGTCGCCATCAATCGAGGAAGAGCCTTGGCGGGCATCGTGCATTACAATGCTTCCGGGACCATATTGTCCCTGGGTGCTGTGGTTGTCGTATTGGGTAGACGCTACTGAAGCCGGCTGGCTATATGGCGAGTACTGGGCAATGGGGCTGGCACTGCCCGACTGATGAAAGTTTACATTGGGCCGATGTACGTCTGGCCGGCCCACGTTCGGAGGTGGGGTTGGAGCCGTGGGTGGGAAGTAGTGGGTTCGACCTGCGGCAGGTGGTGTAGGTAGAGCCGAGTGCTGCGGCGTCACCACCTCAGACGGACGTGTGCTTGCCGTCAAGAAGGGTGACTGTTGGGCATCTATAGTACCAGTGGGGGGATTGAGTCTGCTGATGGTATGGTTCTTGATGCCTTTGTCATGCAGCGAGGGCCGCATAGGCGGTCTTCCTGGTGGCTGGAATAGCCTAGGGAGGTTTTGCTCTTCCCGGGTAGACAATACTGAGTCGACACTATTTGGCCGGCTGATCGAGGGCAGACTCTGCGAGTGATGCGTGTCGACGGGAGATGACGATTCCAAGCGAGACAGGCTACGTCTTGAGCCTTGTTGCTGCTGCTGCTGCTCAGCCACTTCGGCTTGAGGGTTGAGGATAGAATGGACGCCAAGGGAGCTGCCATTCCTGCCAGATGGGGTGGGTGGTGTCATGGAAAGCTGACGCAGCGGCGGGAGTGAGACGGGAGGATTGGCTGGAGGCTCCCGTGGGCTCCTATATGGAGGATGCATTGGTGGGTACGACTGGACGGGCGACATGTGCGGGGTGGTTGTTTGCTGGGTCCTTGGTGCTTCAGTGGGGAGACTCGACGTGGTATAAACGTCGTCACAGCCCCCTTGGCCACCCCGCGGCAACCATGAGCGTTCCGACTTGATGTCGTTGGTGTATGGGGGAGTCAACGAGGACTGGAAGCGGCGGGGGAAGAGAGGATGAGGGGCCTCGATAGCGGGAAGAGTTTGGGTAGCCAGCGTGACGACAGGACGAATTGGGTCGCCGTGTAGACAACCCAGAGACTATGTCGAGCTGAGGATGAATGGATGGGTGGATGGAGGGAGGAATGGAGTGGAGGTGAGAAGAGTCGGATGTAGGATGTTGGAGCACTAGTTGGAGTGACAATGGGAGACAGGCACTGCAAACGAGGCGAGCGACTCAGGATTTCCTAGTAGGGCAGTTGCAAGTTGGAGCAGTGTGGGGCAGGTGACCAGGCTCTGCTGGGGGGGAAGGGCGATATCAGGGCTGCAGAAACAGGGCGAGAGTGGCAGAGGGGATGTGAGCAGTGAAGCGCTGGAAGCGATGGGAGGGGGGTTGAGGGCGCGGGAGCAGTCCATGTATGTAGTATATATGGGGAATTGGAGGTGATGGTGACGGGCGGTCGCAATCGGGCGGGCGTGGGTCGGCGGGCCTGGGCCGGGAGGGATATAGGATCGAGTATGGACTAGGAGGTTGCGGTGTAATGGTCGGGGGATCGCTGGGCGGCAGCAAACCATGGAGGGATGGATGCCATGTTGCGCCAGACCAAGGCGCGCGCGCAAGGGCTGCAACGACACCAAGGGCAGCAACGCGACCAAGGGCTTTTTGGCGACGCACTAGACAGGCCCCACTCGCCCCCTTCGGGCAGGCATGGGCAGGGATACGGGCATGGTGGGCATGGACATGGATATGCTGGCAGGGCCGAGTGCGTGCATCGTGTGCGGTCGGGCACGCACGTCCAAGGGCTGGTGCAGCAGCTGGACAGGATGCGCGGAAGCGGACGACACGCGCCAGCTACTCCTGGAGCAACGTCGACGTCGACGCCAGACGCCGCCAGCCCTGCAGCCGAAGGCACTGGCCTGCGGGAGTGATTCCGGTCCACGTCTAGTCCTGTCATGGCCGCCTAGGGCCGGTCAAGACAGCGGGCGGGGGACAGCGCCCATTGCCCACTCTCTGCCCGGGCTGCACGCACGCCTGCACGTCTGCACCGCCCTTTCTTTTTTTTATGCATCTGAGCGCCTCATTGGCAGCCCGCCGGCGAGGCCAAAATGCCCGAAGCGATGCTCTGTGCCACGTATCCAGGCATGTATGGAGGTAGTCTGGCTGTCTGTCTGTCTGTCTGTATCTATCCAAGTAGAGCACACCCACACCCACACACACCCAACTAACTCGCCTGCGTCCGGCGGTGTAAGTATCTATGTATGTATGTACAGTACATCCATACTACCACGACTACTGTTCGCCATCCATCTACCTAGTACCTACCTGCCTACACATGTACTTGCATGTCTGCCTGTCTGCCCACGTCTTCATCTAAGCGTCTTGCGGCTGATTGCATCACATCGTTCCAAGTCATGTCATTCCATCTCGTCTCGTCTCGTCTCGTCTCGTCTCATCTCAGCTCAGCTCCTCGCCGTGCACACCCACACTCAGTCGCATAGTACACACACCCTCTTGGATAGTCCACCCACCACGGCTTGCAAACACGCGGTACCGGACTCGGCCACATCACTAACGTCTCGGGACGGTCAGCGGCGGCAACGCCCCGTCTGGCTGGGCAAGGCAAGAGAGATTACTGCATGCACGCTATCCTGCACGCCTAGCAAAACGTGCTCGCGCGGTCCGTGCTCGCTCATCCTGATCCTATACTGGATCCCCCATCACGTGGGGGTCAGCACCAGCCCTCCATCGCACCTGATACGCAGCCTTCTGAAACGCCATCGTATCACTGATGCCATTGCCTGCTCGCTCTCGCCCGTGTGATTGCAACGCCCAACACCTGACCACCATGCACCTCATGGCCCCCCGCATGCCTTGGGCTTCTGCGCGCACGGGATACACGTCCACCCCCAAGTACGTAAGTATACACTCAAACACACGCCTGTGCTCCTCGCCCTCGCCCGCTCCCCGGACACACGTAGCCACTGACATGCAGCAACACCGCCCTGCACGCGTGCCACCAGCGCACTGTCAAACCTTCGGATCGCCTGCTCATCGATGCGAGCTGACCCGCGTGCTGGTGGGGAGCGCTTCCGCCAAGGCCCGGGCCCTAAACCAGCATAGCGCGTATCCACGGCCCCGGGTTGCACTGCGCCATTGAGGAAACTCTGCCATCGGTTGGCCGGCCTTCTCCACCAGTTTCCGGTTCCACTCTGTCGGTTACGCTGCCAAGTCGGTGATCCAGGGGGATGCTGCCACCTTCCCACAAGCTTCTTCGAGCACGTCATCGGCGTCTTGTCCTTGACCCTCTCCTCTCATCCCGCCCAAGACACAAATCTCTTCACCCCCCCCTCTCCCTCCACGCTGTTCCGTCTTGTCATGGGTTCTCTTTTCATCTTGGCCCACCTCGATCTGCTTGCGCCTTGTTCCCTGCCCCTCGCCCTGCTCCCTACCCTCGCTCTCGCCCTGCCCTATCTGCCCTACCTGCCCTACTGCTACCTTATGCCCTTGCTCCTGGGTTAGCACGCGATACCCTTGCTCGTAATCGCCGGCCATGCCTGTCTCGCCGACCATACCACGGTCACCCATGTCGACTCGTCAAAGAACAAAGAGTGTCTCATCCCGATCCAGGGCGGCCATCCAAAGGGATGCTCTCTGTCGTAGCGTCTGATGGTCCATGTGCATGCCCAAAATGCCAAGACGCCCTATCCCCAAAATGCACGGCCCATGTATAGTTTGCTCGCTGCGGTTACAATTCTCCGTCGCTCTTTAGACTCAACGCCTAGTGCACCTCGCCCTTCGTCCTTACTCACTCTCCTTAGTGCTGCGGGAATAAACAGTACACCTAATTCGCGCCAAAGTTTCCTCCGCCTCAGCCCGGGCCAGATGTTCCACCTATCGTCTGAACTTAATCACCAGCCCGCCTTGTGCCTCTCCATCCTGGCCGTTTCACAATATGCGCATATCCTGCTTGCCATTGGCCACAATGCAATATACTCTACTTTATAGCGCAAACCTCAAGGCTGAAATGAAGTCTATTCAGAGGACATTCCCGCCGCTAATTCAATGTCCGCAAATCATTACATCAGTGTAATTTTATAACAACACCCTTCACCTCAGCGCCAAACACATGCACAGTGATGGTTTCCATACTAGCACATCGTTCCGCACACCCGGCGCATCAGGCACCCTCTACTTAGCAGCATGCCCACTGCACAAAAGCCCCCGAACAAGCCGTGCTAAGGCCAACCGTTGTGGTGCATCCTCGTCAACCCTAGCTCGCTGTCGATCAAAGCGGCAACTACCACAACCGCAACAATTGCAAAAACATTGCACCCTCGAGTAAGTCACGCGAAGCGCCTCTGGCATTACCCGGTCTTACTTGCTGACAGAGCTTTGTTCGCTGCCGAAGCCAATGTTCGGCACTCGTCGTCTCGTTCGTGTTTCGTCTTCACCCGCAATAATCACTTGCTTCGGCTCAGGGCACCACGGACTCAAGTCCGCCATCACAGCCGTGTCTCGCCCCACCAGAGCATGCCCTGACTTCTATATCATGCAAGCAACACATATCAACAGCCGCTGCGTATGACTCAGCCCTCCGTTTGTGGCACGGCATTGCGACAGACGTACGCCATATACAGTTAAAGAGTTTCGACGTTGCAAACAGCTCACAGTGGAGACCCACGTCGTTGACCATGCTCTGATCATTCTGCTCCAACCATGCAATCTGCATAGCATATCCCACCCAACGCATTCTCAGATCCCTTTGGCACACACCCCCACCTCGGTCTCTACTACCTATATCAGTGATTTTTTGTCACTCAACAATATTAAGTTCTTAGTAGCCTACTATCCGAATCTGGAAGATTGGACATTGAGATCACGCCCCTCCAATTTACCACGACGCTGCCCCCGTTACGTTCTCGCAACAGCAACAGTACATACATGCTTCTTCGTATGCATCTGCACAGTGCGCCAACGGGATACAAAGAACCCATGCTTGTCACCTTACCGTCAGCACCGGCATTCATGTTCCTCGATCCACCAAAGAAGCGGATACCATCTCCGCCACCAATCGGTGCAACACAACTTGTACGCTACTTTTTTCGTACGATAATGCAATTCGCCAAGTACTATGCATGGCGACCAAATCCATCTGCATCCTTCGCAAAAATTCAGATCTAACTTCTCGATCACTTTGAATGAGTTCCATACCCGATCCCTTCTACCCACCCTATCCACCCAATCTCGCTGACGATTTCCGCATTGATTGGCTGGCTCAAGTACGCGAGCTGCGCCGCAGCAGCATGTCATTACCCCCGCAGACCCTTGAGCAAGGAGCACTTCGCTACCCAACAGTCGGTGGGAAATGTGGACCTCGTGGGATAACCCTTCCAAACCTGAATTTGGCGTGGTGTGATTCGACCTCCTCTTACAGTCTCTCTAGCCCCTCAACTGTGGCAGGCGCTGCCGCGAACAGCAAAGTCCGGCCAAGATATGCGAGTAATCCGTACGCAATCTGTGGGGATTGGGGGACGTTTTTTTCTCCGTCTTCCCCTCCTTCTTCTGTTGGAGCGGAATCGTAGACCGAGTCGTCTCGTGCACCTCGTTCACCGTTTCCTAGCCTCACCCTTCGTAGTTCGCAAACACCATGTGAATATGCCAAGTCGCCTACCCTGGACACGTAATGGTACGATATGGTAGGTAGTAGGGCGCTATCCGAAGCTAAGGAGCTTGATAGCGGTGTATGTCTGTATACACGAGTCAGTGCTGTGTCACGGTAGTAGTCTCGGTTCCTAGTCCCGTGTTTTAGGACACCAGTGTTGAGCTATCCGCCCTTGGAGTAGAATGCTTTGCTGCTCGCATTCCCTGCCAGAAATGAGCGCTCTTGTGATACGATGAATGCATTCACATTATCATGCAGCATACAGCATCTTGAGGTACGGAGAAAAGAGACATGGACAGTCACGCATCGCAGCCAATGCACTGCTACTCACACGATGTGACACTACCCCACTCATGCTGTTCTTGTGATTCTGGTACGAGCCTGATCCTTCATCAGAACAACGAAGCTCGATCTCCGTGGAGATAGTCACAAAGATGCTACCCCAGGCCCAAAGACAAGGATACAGACAATTTCGCAAACTTTGTAAACTGTGCTGTACGGTGCATAAACTTGATCAGAAAAGCCGTGCATAGCAACCAGTGTCGAGACAGCACAACACTACACCACGTAATTATAAATCAGAATACCTCGGGTAAAGTATGCAAACAGGTCGATTGCTGGTAGTGTGCAATATAGTAATAATGCAAAAATCTTATAGCTGGCAGAGACCCGTTCTAGCCTTACCGGTGCTCAGATCCCAAGACTGCACATCAAACAACGTTGCACGATCATTTACCTAAAAATAGTCATTTCACGTGGCGTTTGGCCGTGGTATATATTTGTTGCTACCGTCGAGTCGGGTAAAACACATGTTGCAGTCGTGGCTGATATGTGTAGTACTTGACGGACACTGTAAAGATGGGACGGCGGCGGGCCGGGAAACGCCGACACAAGTCTTGGCAAAGGACACGCTTACGTCTGTCTCGACACAACATACGTACAGAGCTGCGCGTTCACTCTTTTCGGATCAGCAACAATGAGGGTTTTGCACAGCTTCGTTTCTTCACTACTCCTTTCGAGTGCAGCGATTGTATCTGCTGCTTCCTCGTGGAGCTTTGAAGATGCTACTATTTCGGTTACGAGCAAAGGTGCTGGTGTAGGCGGAGGTTCCAAGGACAGGTAAGCTTAAGTTGGAGCTCTGTATTTGTGCAATGAGTATACGACTAACATTGCCTCTCTAGCCTGAGCCCTTCGAAGCCGCTCGGAAAGTCTGTATCACTGGGCGCGACTGACACATTGAAACTTGTCCTTACCACAGTCGATGGAGGCACTGCGAAGCGTCCACACCAAGCATACTTGACTCTGACCGACCCTGTCACTGGCGTAGAAGACTCTTTTGTGTTTAGTGTGAAGGACAGTGGAAAGGGCAAAGTCGACCTGGTACGTAATGCTCGTCAATGGCTGCCGACATACCTGACCATTCCAGTCCCACAAGGATCTACCCCATCAATTCTTGACAGCCGAGAAACCAATCGCTGCGTCCATTGTCATTGGGTCGTTCGGTTCATCCAAGCCGTACAAGAGCAAGTTGTTTGACCTTAACGTCACTCGCGACACCAGCATTCCTCTAAGCATCCCCAACCCGCCACTACGCTACGCCGCCGAGCCCGAGATCCACCACATCTTCCGCAGCGATCCCAAGTCTCCACCAAAGGTCATAACTCTTGTGTTCGCGGCTGCTGTTGCTGCTGCGCTGCCCATCCTGCTTGGAGCATGGGCTACCTTGGGCGCAAACGTTAGCCATCTGGGCAAGGCCCTGGGCAACGCCCCTGTATCACACGCCCTTTTCTACGGTTCTATACTGGCTATGGAGGGCATCTTCTTTTTGTACTACACAACTTGGAACCTTTTCCAGACCTTGCCAGCTGCCGCTGCCGTCGGAATTGTTGCCTTTTTGAGTGGCAGCCGAGCCCTGTCCGAGGTTCAGGAGCGCCGACTGGCTGGCTTGAGATAGATGGAGATGAGAACTGAAAATGGCACTTTGGTCTGAACATTGAAGACAAGAATCCAAAAGGGGGTTATGGATGGCATACGAAACGCCACTAAGCTTGAAAAAAGGACAACAATGGGACTATTGTATATTACGCATGTTGAATGATTAAACACTAGAATACAGGCTGGGCTCACTGCGATACCAGCAAGTCCATGCACTTTGTGTGGTGTCCTTTTGTTCGTTGTGCTGCCTACAGATGATTACCCTTGTGATTAGGATATGGGACGAGTCGTCGTTTCCTACTATGCGGCCGACTCCAGGAGTTTGCAAATGGGGAGCACATGAATCCTAACGCATGTAAAATTGGCTGACGGTGGATTACTCCTTGCCCCTCAAATATTGCATCACAGACGATACAAATAACGTCATCTCGTCATTCTGCTAACGTGATATGTCGAGTACAAAATAAGTACATTGAGAATTTGCTAATGCTATTGCTGATTCCTCACCTTTCCAACCAGGTGCTGGCTTCTACTTTTGAATGTCAAAAAAGCACCGACGTGGATACGATGGTGGATGAAAGAAGAAAAACCCCTCGGTAACTATTGAACAATATCATTCACCAACTCTACACACTGCTCGCCCACCCTTCACCCGACCATCCTCAAAATCCCCTCGACATTCTCCCGCCCAACAATCCCCTCCTCAACCATCTGCACCAACACCCACTCCACCACGCCTCTCTTCCCCTTCCACCCATCCTTCTTACTCCCCGTCCCCTCGACCCCCTCCTTCAACACCTCCGCAACAACCGCCTTCGCATCCGCCACACGCCCCGCCTGCAGCAGCCCGGCCCTCTCCGCCCAACTCCTTGCTCCCCTGTAGAAAACCCCCGCGTTACCCACGAGCGTTGCCCCGCTCTTCTGCCACGCGGGCTTCGCGGTGCTGAAGAGCGAAATGCGGAAGCGGAAGAGGTCTGTGTCGCCTCTTGCTAGGAAGACATCGGATAGCCGTGAGGGGGATAAGAGGGAAGACTGGGGTGCGGAGGAGAGGGCGGTGAGGATTGTTTGGGCTTGAGAAAGCGCTGTCCATTGGAGTGCGGTGTCTGTTTCAAAGGTTGGGGCTGAGGGTACGTATTGTGCCCCGTCGGAGAGGGCGGAGGCCAAGTCGATGAGGGCGTCTGCGTGGGCCGAGTGCAGGTTTATGGTGGACAAGGTAGGAGGAGTTTGCGAGATGGATTGTTGGAGGGAAGAAAAGGTGTGGTCGATGGTTGAGGCGTAGGTTGTTGCGTCTGTTTTTCCGCTGCGGTACTGAATTTCTGCTATGCTGGCTTGGAAGGTGGCGACGGCGAGGAGGGCGTCGTCTTTGGGGGTTGTGCTTGCTTCTTCGGATGCGGGGGTGGAGGATAGGGAGAGTGTTGGGCCGGATTTTGGTTCTTCAGCTGGGGATCTTGAGGGGGATTTGTCGATGAGGTCGAGGAGAACAGGGACTTTTTGTGTAGCTGTTTCGAGACCGTCTTCGGCTTTCTTTTCGAGACCGGAGATGTCGAGGGCGGGGTTGTAGAGGCCTAGGAGCGTTGTGAGGGCGTTTAGTTGTGCAGTGCATGTTTCCAAGATTGACTCGGGCGTTAGGGGCTCTTCGACTGTAGCCCAATCGCCTAGTGCTTCTGCATCACTAGACTCGGTCTTCATATCTTCATCTGCTTCCCCAACTGCTGACTCTTGCTGTCGTTCTCCTTCCCAAGCCTCGCGGTACTCGCCAGAAGCCTGTGCTTTTGCAATCTCGGCTTGTATCTGCGTGTACTCTTGCTGCTGACTGTCCAGACACCTTTTGAAAATCTCCACAGCCTCTTCAAGCAATGGCCTTGCATCTTGCTTTCTGGCTTCTTGTGTGTCACTTTCTAGACGGGCTTCCGCCAGTGACGTAAGCACTTGTGCTGTGTTGAAGAGAATGTCTGTATTTGTTGGATTCAGTGAGACCGCAAAACGGTGAGAATCCAAGGTCTGCTCTAGTAGGGCTGTTCTGTTTCCAAATTGTGACATGCTGCGCTCATCTTCTGCAATGTTGTATAGCAGATTTGCTCTGTGATCGATTAGTACTTGGCGCAAACTGAGATGCTCGGCCCACTCACTTGTTGTACGCAAGATCAAATGAGTTGGGGTGAAGTCTTAGGCCCTCATTATACATATCAATTGCTCTATTGAAGAAGCGAGCGGCCTTTGCTGCGTCTCCAGCGCGCCATTTGCCCGCTGCCTGCTCATACTCGTCTGCGGCTTCTAGGAAGTCGTTTTCGGTTTGTGGTTCTTGTGGTTTTAACTTGCCCTTTGGTTTCGGCTTGAGAAACTCTTTTCGCTTAGGAGGCATGTCGACGGGAGAAGATGATGATAGGAAATGACGAGTTTTGGTTTGGTGTTGCGTTGTTGTAGTCAGCGACAGGACAGGGTCTGTAAAAAATGAGTGGCAAATCTGCCCAAGCTTGATTCAATCTGATTGATTTCTCAGCAAATGCGACCGCGTTCTGAACGCCTTTCACTTGCTCTGAATGCGACTGATGTATAAATTTAGTTTCTGCCCACCCTGCCTTTGAACGCGAAACTTCTTAAACCACCCCGCTTCCACCTGCCCCACTTTGGACGAGCCTTGCGAACCTTGGACCTTCTGCATCCACAGCTTTCACATTAGCTTCTCCTTATTGAACTCATCCCACAACAAGGTTTTGTCAATCAAAAAGCCACTTTGATCAAACAATACACCCTCTTCCTTCAGCAGCTCCAGTTTCGACTCCTGGTTCTGTCCGCTCGGCGCCTTTTCCCAGTCACCCTTGTAGCCGCCAACAAACTGTATCGGTCAGCACAACTGTCACACCTCTTGTCACAGAACACTTACCCCGGTACTGGCGATGCATCTATGACAAGGCACTGCCGGACAGAATGGGTTGACGCGCAGCGCGCCGCCCACGGCTCGTGGAGAGCTGCGCAGAGCCTTTGCTATAGCGGCATATGTTGTGACACGGCCTTCTGGAATCTGCTGGAGTGCTGTATATACGCGTTCCTGGTATTTGGTAACTTTCTGCTGTAGGGCCATGGTGAAATGTTCCAGGAATCTACATGTGCAAGGCACGCGTGTCATTCTGGATCAACGCGCAGTCACGTGGCTTGCTTTCAAACTGACCACTCTCAGGCATCTCTATATGACCAGACCAAATAGATGTCAGATCTAGCAACGAAAACGACAGCCGCACAATCTCTTTGGTTAGTAATACTGTGGCTACGATTTAATTCTTCCTCATCCTAGTCATGCCTCCATATTGAAACATACGGGCTTGTCCGAGTGTTAACAGCACAGGGGAGTTGTAGAGCCATTCCCGCGGAATGTTCAACATTATTACGAAATGCACTCGGAAAAAAGTGGGTGTCTATCTGGAACTAAGCAGACCTCCACGGACTTCCGATTTGATAATGGGTTCCCCCACGAACAGGCTTAGCAGCCAGGTCTATCCTGGATACGCTGACGGTCACTAACACTTCAGCCGACCGGGTATTCCCAGATTGATGGCAACTGGCCTATCTGGATATTCTCACAGTGTTTATGGTAAATGAAAACCCCACGAACTTCCTCAACCTTCTTCAAGATCGGCGTTTGAGGTCAATGCATTCGGACCTTGCCGACAAAATATACATATACGCGCGATAAGCTGAGTCACATCGCACAGCAACTCCAAAAGAGCATTACCTCCGATACACGGAAACTAACAGAGTCGGAAGCGCTCTCATTTTGTCATACCCCGCACTACTGCCACCTTTACAACCATGGAAAAATTTGTGCTTTGGCGGCTTGACGACCAGAGGGGGCCGTCACAACTAAGTCACGCACTAAAATGCACGTCGTCATTTCCACACGGTGACCTCAGACGAACTTATTTCCTGTTCACATCGCGGCGGGCCGAGCTCCACTGGGTCTCACAGGGTCATCAGGTGTTCACAGCAAGTGATTCGTAGACAGTGAAGCAGTCGCGCCGTGCCGCCCTCCCTTTTCTCCCTTCTCCATTTGACTAACGGGTAGAGTCAAAGCACGAATCAGTCTGGGGCCAAATGGGTCCGCTGTGGGCCTCTGATCGTTGTCGTAATTTGACATGTCGACCCAGTATGTCATGCGTTCTGCAGTTGGGCGGTTAACGACAACTAAGATTTGGCTCCGACACCAGCACCTTGACGGCTAGAACCGTCGAATCTAGACGCAAGACGTCGTCAGTGTGAGGCAGAAACTTTGCGCTACCTGCAACACTATCATGGCTCCGGCTGTCAGACGTTGGCTGGGTTTCTGCAAGGCGGTTGAAAGTATTGACGATTTTGATCTACAGGTCTCGACGCTTTCTTGGATGTCTCAAACTCCAACACCACTCTCAAGAACTAGCGACCTTTGGGTCAGCTTGTTGAATACCCTTTACCGCATCTACCCACGGGTGTTGTCTCTACGGATGAGCACATTCAACCCTTGTATCAAACTGGGCCAGTGATAACGTCAACGGCCAGATTCAGTCTTTCATTGGCCGCAACCCTTCACCAGACCCTTCCCTATACAGCATGGCGTAGTCACATGACCATATAGCTCTGCGGGCGGCCGTTTTTTTCACATTACCAGAGCACGAATGAGCGTCCAAAGCCGGGGTCAGCAGGTGTGGTGGCTTTGGCGCGACCTGGACGGTGGATCGCATCCACAATGGCGCGCCCTCGCTCCGAAGCGCAAGTGAAACTGTCGAGGATAGCAAAAAAAATACCGCTTTTGCTATTGCAGGTGAAGAAAGATCAAAATCGTCTTTCTGAGTTGAGAGTTGCGCCGCCTTTTGATGCGTTGTCATTGTGGCGAGGGAGATCGACTGCTCAGCCTCAAATTCGCCTGAAGCTAAGCCGAATTGAGGCACTCAGCCACACTCCAGCTCTCTCTGGACGGCCTCTCCGGCCTGGCGGGCATAATGCTACCGCCTCACAAGCAGATCCGCAGGCTCCTGGTTAAAGCATGCAATGGTCACGAGAATAGCAACAAGAATTGCGAGATCCATTGGGTAACCACTGCGAAAATCGCTCAGAAAGCCATATGACTGTTTCTGCATGGGGAATCCAGCCGCTTGTTGCCCTGCAAGCCCTGATTGAACAGTCAGACAACCCCCTCGACAGGTGAAGGCTTCTCAACGAATCTATTGTTTCGCCAGATTAAGGTAGATGCATACGAGCCGTTGATAGCCATGTCGGTCCTTTTTTGAACTCGATGGGACAATCGATGGCTGATCGTCGCGCAATTTCGAAGGGCTGAAGGTAACATATGTAGCTGGAAGGGCGAATGCTGGCAAATGAGGGCCGTTGCGACGTCACGGCTATTTGTCGACATCTTTCGCTAAGATTCCCATCTCAGCTCCCAAAACAACAGCCCTGTCATGAGACGTGTCTTAAAAAGCAATAGCAAAACGTGAGGCTTGTGGTGAGGGTTGCTGAGCGTTTGGAACGGCATAATGTTGGTGGGTAAAGGACGGATGCGGGCGCCCTGACAGCCAATTGGACTTTTCACTTGGCTGGCGCCGTACAAGGTCTGTTTGCGAATCACCGCCCTCCACCACTGCTCAGCAACTCGACTGGCTGTGCTCTCTCTCCAAGCCAGAGGCCTCCACCCGCCTATCCAAGCCCAAGCGCCCGCACTGGACCAGGATGTCGCCGTCCGGAATCAGCCCAATATCGCAAGGCCGCCGGCGTCGGCTCTCTGAAAGATGTGTGCGCATCCAAGATGCGCACGCCGCGAGGTTGTACATATGCAAGCCTACGCACCACGCAACCGCAACAATCATCAAAGCGCTCTTGACCAACAGATTCCATCACTGAGCCTGCCAAACCACCTATATTGCCGAGAAACTCAGGACTACTTGAAAGAGGCACCGGGACTGGTCCTCCGTTTTGAAGACGGGTCATCCGCAAAAGCCCCACTGAGGCGACTCTCGGTTGAAGCCCCGCGCTAGGACTGTTGACCCTGAGGTAAGAATAGACGGGACGCGTGAGCTGCCGTTGGGGGCAGGAGTATAACACCAGTCATCGTCTCGTTACTCCCTGCGCGCGTCGTGGTCGATTTTCGTCCCATCTTGCTGTACCCTGGCACAGCCCCATCTCGGGCATTGCCGACTGCGCCACACCCATCACTCGTTTTCGGACTTGCCGATAGATGTGGCATACGAGAAAGATTTTGACAACTTCACCGAAAGTCTGCACGGATACGCAAGACTGCATGTACCAACTGGCTGGATGACTTATATGGATAAACTTGCAATCTCAGTCATCGTAACAAATCCCCGAATCGCCACCCCCGTCCGGTTAATCTAGCCTTCCCGCCATCAGCCGCACCTCACACCAATTCGCTCTACAGATTCTATCCAAGTTGGCTTTTGCTATCAGTTTCGGAATCTCGATTTCCGATTCCCATTCGCCAAACCTTTTTGTCTCAAGCGTCTCACAGAAGGGTAAGCACATGCCTTCATGAGTTACTCGGCGTACACAAGCATCTGTCGTACATCTAGCCGTGCTACACAAGGCTACCCAAAATGGCTTCTTATAAGTCACAATACCCTCCCTCAAGGAGGGTGGAGGACCGAGCACCCATTACTCGGTTGCCTCAACGATCTATCACACCCACTACAGGCACATCGCAGTTACCCGCCTCAAGTCACTCTAAGCTGCAGAAGAGGAGGCCTTCAAGAGATGATGAAGTACAGCCCAGAGGTCCTGTAAGCCAAACAGGGTCGGTATCCACGTCCAGTATACGCCAAAGAACTACCAGCCGGTCTACGCCTATGTTTCCTCAGAATCCAAGCGCTGCAAGTTCAAAACCAACATCGCAGACGTCGACGTCCCGACTACCCAAGCTCGAGGTTCCCCAAAGTATACGTACACCTTCGCTCGCATCAGGATCATCGGCATCAACTATCGAAAGCCCTCGATCGAATGTTCTCCGTAGAAAGCAAGCGAGTTTTGGCGTTGCTAGTGGTCGACAGGCAATACGCATAAGGGACGATTCGATGTCATCCCAAGACGATGCGCAACCGATGGAGGGCATACCTGGTGGCTACAAGGATCCTTTCTCTGAGACTGTTCTAGGGATCTCAATACCACCGACCTCGACAATATTGGCTCGTTCGGAACCCCAGGCCGAGCTGTATAACAGTCCGCTCTATGATGACGAGATTGGACCTACAGATATTCTTCCTCTTCCGGTCCCCCAATATGCTCTCTCCGCAACCCCATCGACACGTTACTCGGAATCTCCAGGACCTTTCAGTGTCTCATCGACCCCTACATCAATGTCATCCTACTCCCCAGGAACAACACTATCGAGGGCTTCTAACCGAACACGGCAAGCAAGTCCTCTACAGAGTAGACCACCTGTTACTCGACACAAGACTCCAGATGAGATGAACAATCGCCACCCACACGCTCTATCCACAGTCAGAGAGTCCTCGACTTCATCGTCATCGGTATCCACTGTCATCACCGAGGGCGCAAAATACAAAGACATGTCACCTAACGCACTAGCCACCCTCCCTCAGAGCCCTCGAACATCAGAAGTGATGCAGAACACAAGCGAACGACCACAGGCTCAGGCACCTCCCGAGTTTGCTCATCTTGCAAGCCAATCCCCTGTTCCAATGCCATCGGGAAGGCGACCATCGAGACCTAGCAGAGATGGTACTCCAGAGCTATCGGGACTCCGAGGTCCATCGCCAATCATCCAGAGTAATATGCCTCACTTTCCATCTCACCATAAACGTAGCGCATCCTCCGAATCTAGGATAGCGCTAGTGTCCACCATGAGATCTAAGACGACCACTCCGGCGAAGCCATCCTCACGACTTCCGTCGCCAAATCCCTCGTCGGCCTTACCACCAGTTACCCGGTCAACATCGCGTGGACCTACTCCAGACCTCCAGCTTGATCGAAACACCCGAAGAGTCAGCTCTGGGCCAGTACCAGCCCCAGCCCCAAGTCCGAACAAAGCTTCTCGATTCGGGTTTTTTACGCGTCGTACCAAGACTGAGCCCGCTGGCCCCCCAAAGTCAGACGGAAAGCTACACCGTAGAGGGCCTGCTGCAGGTACCGGGCATGAAGGATACGGGCGATATGCTGGCAGAGGCCGGAGTGGAAGTTCGATCAGTACCAATAGTATTGGACGTTCTGCTAGTGCTGGAACAACTAATGAGAGTTTGGACAAGACACCATCGACCCGCAAGAGCAGCATGACAAGTACAACAAGCGGAGATATGGATGACTTCTTTCTGAACCGACTTGCTCCGGTGGTTATCCGGGGTACAGGAAGTAGTACAGAGCTCTCACGTAGTCCCGAACCCATGCAGAGTAGCAGCAGCCTCGACGTATCCATCAAACAGCCAACGAAAACGACACAGACTGAAGGCAGTATGTCACAGTCTGCACTGGAGAGGAACAAACCAACACTGTTGCCTTCTGCGATGCCGAATACGATGCGTGGAGTATCCCCAATGAAGAAGATGGCTATGGGACTACGAAGGCCCTCGGAAAGCGACGACGACGCGAAGAAATCATCTCTGCCTGGTGCAACCTCGAAAAGGACATCACGAGCATTGCAAAATGCGCAGGTGTCTAGTGGTTCCTCGGGTTCTAGCACCCGCATAGTTGGAAGAATTCGCAAGAATTCGATAAGTGAAGCTCCAACTGAGACCAAGGAGGGCACATGGTTGAAATCGTCAAAGAAGAACAAGGCAGAGAAGGAGGCATCGAAACCGTCCAAGAGGTGGAATTTCTTCCAACGTGCACATGCGGGACCACGTGCAGACACACCAGCTGGTCCTGCAGCCAGTCCTAGCAACAAGGTCAGCGCCTCTCGCTCTGTTGCACATTATGCCTTGATGGACCAGTCCGGTCTTGAGCTTAACGACATAGAGCAGCTCATGCAGGAGGCTGATGAAGGCACAGAGAGTGCTCTTTCAGATGATGAGCCTGGAAGGAAGGAAAGAATGCTCTCTATGCTGCTGCCACCTAAGCCAATTCTTGAGCCTAGCTTTGTGCCTACAGCCCGCCCAGCCTCACCCAAGGTCTTCTTACGCTCAGAGGCGCCGCCACAACCCGAACAGCAACAGAGCAAGTTGGTTATTGATACCAACGTACCAGCGTCCTACAACTCTGAGCGTTATTCTCTGGCAGACCTAACGCCCGTCACCGATCTCTCCCGACCTACGTCTCCCTTCGAGCAGCCGTTCCCGGTACAGGATTATGGGGTTGCCCCATCGCCGGATGTAGCACTTCCTTTGCAACCATCGGAACCGGAGCCTCAAGCTCCCAATTCCCCGCCTAGCCAAGAAGTCCATGTCCGTCCTCAAGACATCCCCTCGCCTGGGCCTCCACCAGCAAATCCACCTCCGCGCCCAAGCCGCTTGGCTCAAGTCGGTCGCATCCCTCAAGTTGTCTCCACCCGTCGCCAGCCAGGACGCCCATCATCTCGATCGTTCTCTCGCCCCTTTGTCCCAAATCAACCTCGTCCCACAGCTCTTCCCAGGACGTCTTTTGATTCCATCAGCCCCGTAGTTGCAACCGCGGGCCCGGTCGAGCCGTATCCTATCCTTCAAGGCTTGAGCGCTCTTGCGCATGGATCAGCTATTGCAACCATGAGCCCTGGGGAGGATGAAGCCAACCGCCGAAGCGAATTCTTCAAGTTCCCGCCTCGCAAGGATTCGGAGGTATCATACTCTAGTAGCTCTGGTATCTGGAGCTTTGCCCCAGCTGCAAGCACTGCTGTGGTACCTAGCCCTGGAGCACCATTGTCTGAAGATGAGCTCTGGAACGAGTATGACGATTTGATTGACGAGGTTCTCTCACCTGTCACTTCTCACACCGCTGAACATAGGAATACCCTTCGCAGTCATCCGTCTCTTGAGCCAATGCCTTTGCGACCCAAGGCACCAGTCAATGTACCAGATTCAGAGCGCGACGACGATGAAGTCACAAACCCATCTCTGCACCTTCGTCGCTCTCGTCTGCTAGCTGTCTTGCATTCCAATCAGTCCCCAGCTTCCTCAGTATCTTTCTCCGAGTTTATCTCAGATTATGGGGAGCGCAAGATTAGCGTTATTGATCCCGTCACCGGAAGACTGAGCCTACCTGCCAGTCCTCGTCTTTCCACTGGATCTGCCACAAAGCGTTTAACCCGCTCTAGTCTCCCGGCGTCTCTATCACACAACGCGCGGCAATCGAGAGGTACCATCGCCTCTCAGTCAAGCAAAGACCGCACTAGCGCCGCCACGAGCCGGTATAGAGACTCGCAACTCATGGACATTGCTGAGAATCAAGCGGACGGACTGCTATCCATGGCAAATCTTCGCTTCGGTGCTCTGATGATAAGCAAGTGGCTTTCCTTCGGTCGTGTCTTGTTTAGTCCAATCCACTTTGAGCTCAAGAACCCAAAAGAGGACCGTGTTCTGGTCATTGATGGGCTCGGTAAAGACTGGTCTTACTACTGTGCGCTGACCTACCCTGAGGCGACTGTTTATGACATGGGGCCTGATCCATCTCCGACGACGTCATCTGAGGGAGCGGCTGAGGCTTGGTCGACTCTCGGTAACCACCGTCACATCTGCCATCCCTCTCTCAGCAAAGCTTTCCCGTTCCCTATGCATTTCTTTGCATGCGTCGTGCTTCGATTTCCGACTGCACTTCCTTCCTCTGAGCACCACTTCGTCCTTTCGGAAGCCAAGCGCGTTCTGCGTCCTGGTGGCTACCTCGAATTCAATGTCCTCGATATGGATCTTGTCAATATGGGCAACCGGGCGCGCCGTGCCGTCCGCGGTCTGAAGATGAGGATGCAGGTAGCAGATGAGAACATTTCGCTCCGCAATATCAGCGACGAGGTCATGGCTGGCATTGGCCGCAAAGGCTTCGTCGAGTGCAACCGCTGTGTTGTTGGTGTCCCTGTTGCTGGAAAACTACCCAACCTCGAAGACATGAAGGCACCTGCCAGCATGAGGAAAGACAGTACAGTAAGCTCAACAACAAAGACAGGCAACAACATGGCCTCACCTGGTGGACCCAAGCCCGGGGTTTCCTTTTCTGACCTTCTCAACGCGTCTTCGGCATCAGAATCTACCAACAACGACATCACTGACATGGTGGCTCGCGTCGGTCGGTGGTGGTACTCCCGTTGCTACGAATCACTTGTTCTTCCTGAAGCCGGAGCACCTGGTGCCGCAGCTTCAGGAACTTTGCTCGAGAACAGCATCTGGCGCGACGAAAGCCTCATCGGCGAATGCGAGAAGCGTGGCACAAGCTTCAAACTTCTCATCGGCTACGCGCAAAAGCCTGAGATGGGCGTTCGACGCACCGTCAGTGTCTGATTATCCTTCGTTTCTTTCGAGCTGTGCTCCAAAGGTCCAGGAGACTTTTACACCTTATTGTTCTTAATGCGTTTTGTCGTTTTCTGGGACCTTTTTTACGGCGTTCTGCTGCGTTCAAGCGTTTGATATTTCCTTATACCCTCATTCGTTCAATTTGAGCTCTTTGCATAACAAACGGCGGCTTAGCATGATGACAAATACTACTACAACAGAACGGCGCAAGCCTGGGCGCATAATCATATGTCTCGGAAACGGTCCAGACATTTGTTTCAACTTTTTTTCTTCTTTCTTTGGCCGGATTGGAACATGCTGGTAATGGACAATATCTCGGGACGATTGAGCAAAGGGAGGGTTTGGTGAAAGATAATACCCAGGCATGTCGATATGATCAAGGAACTTTTATGTAGATATGACAATACGGTCACTGACCGATACGAAGAATGAACGATTTATAGTTATATCAATTACTAGTATCAGAAGAATATCCATGTGTACATTGAGACTACAGACAAGAACAGGGTGAATCGACATGTGTATCCATCTGCCAAGCTTACTAATCCCAATCTTCACAAGCGCCCAGTGCTCATACATCCAACCAATCCGCTTCCAGCACCTTCAGCATTGCCCTTCACTCCAACCCTCTCTCTTCTCTCCCACAATCAACTCAGAAAAAAAAGAACCCACTCTACTCTGAACTAATCTGGGACTCACGATACTAAGTGCCAAAGTAGAAATACAAAGAAAGAGCAAGGAAATCAAAGGCGACAAAAAAAGATGAATCAAAACTTCCAGGGCGCGCCGGACCGAGATGACATTCGGCTGCTGGACCAACTGCGTAGCCAGCTGATGCCCATGATCAAGACCATGGATCGACTACAAGCTGAGATGCAGTTCAAGATGAGCCGAGGGGAGGCTGTTGACTGGTAAGTGTGGGAAGAGAGGAGATGGGCATGCTTGTTCTTTGTGCTGTTTGCGAGGCGGTGTCGCGTTTTTGTTAGACCCGGTTTGCGCCTGCATTGTGTATGTTTCTGGGTACTACACGATGTCTACGCAAAATCCAAAGAAGAAAGAGATAGAAAAGAGGAAATTACGACTGATTGATTCAGATTTACTTGGAAAGCGTCCTCAGGTCCACAAGTAGTAGCATACAAGAACTAATATCCTTCTCCCCGCCAGGCCCCAAATCCACCGCGCGACTACAATGGTAACAAACTACATAACGTCCATCCACCTCCTCATCAACGGCGGCTTCCGGCACCAAAACAAGCTCGTCACGCAGAAACAGCGGATCCCGTCCAAAGACGCGGCTGGCAACCACGTTCTCGACGCCGGCGGCAACGAGGTGTTTGTGGAACGCGACGTCCGACGGCGCCTCATTGCGACGCAGCCGCTACCGACCAACACGGAGAAATTCCAAGCCCTGCATCCGTTTCCGAACCCGCTGTACCCGATGAACGCGGGAGGCGGCATGGCAGCGGGTATGGCGGGGACGCTGCTGCGGAAGCGACTCGAGCCCATGGAGGAAGGCTGGGTCGAAGACAAGATCCGCAAGGCAGCAGAGTGGCTATACGTCCCTGAAGAATGGGGCGTAGACATGAATAAGAAAGTCTCCAGCAAGCAAGAAAAAAGCGAAAAGGAACAAGATGACGAAGATGACGACGATGCGGCGGTCCCAGAGTCTGAGCGCCTCGACTCCGAAGCTATACCTACGACGCGCGTCAAGGATGTGCTTTCGGGGGATGCGATCAAGGATATTTGGCAGCATGCGCATCAGGAGGTGTTCGATATGAAGTATCTACGTCAAACGTATCCGGCGAGTTATCCTGCGGAGGATGCACAGGACGCGAATGAAGGGGACGAGGAAGAGGACGACGAGGAAGAAGGGGATGAGGAGGAAGAGGAAGAAGAGGAGTTTGAAGATGTCATGGATACGTCTGGGGGTCAGGGCGCGGGAGATGACGAGTCGGCTAAGCCAAAGATTATGAAGAAGAAAAAGGTGGTTGTGGGGAGGTTGCCGGTGCATCAGGCGGTGCCGGGTGCGCCGGTGTTTTCGCTGGGCGTGGTACAGAGATTCACGGAGACGGGAGAGGTATAGACGGGTTGATGGCGAGGGGGTTAACTCATTGTATGATTGTATATCGTCTTGACCCCGCATTCTATCTTACATTAATTGAGGGGGGAAAACAAGGATTGGGTATCATGATTTTTCTTTGGCCTATGTTCACTCCGGTCTGAGTGCGTACATACGCACGGGGAATAACTCCCTCGGCATACCTTTCTGCTGCTCTGTGGCAACAATCTTCAGGCCAGCCTGTTGGAAGAGCATGCGGAACTTTGCGTCGGACCGTGTGACGCTCGAGTCTTCGTCGTCGTAGATATCCTTTTGCTTGATGTCCGTCGACATGTTTTCCTTGACAATGATACAGCTTCTAAATGTATCCTGTCCCTCTGTTACTGGCTTGAGTCCTTGTTTACAGCGCTCGAGGTACACAACTAATTGTGCGTCGGTCAAGTGTCCGAGACACCACTGGTTCCAAATGACATCGTACGTGCCAGGCTCTGGTATCCAGTCCTGTAAACCAAGATTGATGACCTCACCCAGCTGGCCTCTTCCCTCCTTTAGTTCTTCGCTGGCTAGGCTTTGCACCAGCTCATCAGTAAACTTCTTGACGGGCTCCACAACATCGACCTTTTCGCTCACGCCCAGCAGTAAACCCTTTGTTATGCGGCCGATACCCGCGCCACAGTCGGCTACACGCTGCAGAGGCGACAGGGGTTCCTTGGAGGCTGCGCTGGCTCTGCCGCGGCGCAGCTTTGTGAGGAAGTTGGACGAGCCTTGCAAATCAATGCGTGTGGTCTGGGGGAAACCGCCAAGCATGCCGTTCACGTCGGCCGAGACGCTATTCCAGTACTCGAGCGAGTGAGCGACGTCTATCGAGGCGTCTGGGCGCTCGGCGTCGGGGGGCGAGGCGGACAGTGGGTCGCGGGTCATGTCCATTGTGGAGTATGAGCGAGTGACGAGAAGCTTGAGGAGAATCTGCGGCAGTTTGAGCACGTGAACCTTGACGGTTCTTTTCTGGAAGGCTGACATTGTTATACGGTTTGTTTTTCCTTTTCTTCCCTACAGCGGATTCCCTGGATTTAACTAGGCGCTAGGCGGGCGGCATTGATCAGGCAATTTTTTTTCTTTCAAAGCGATCGGCATGAGGGCAGAAGTTTTGAAAGTCGATATGTACAATGACGCGAGCGGGAAGCATGGTGGGGTAGCTTCCGCTGCTGTCTGCCAATGACGAGCGCCCAAGCGCGACGACTGCTGTGCGCTCCAATCACCTAGCAGCATACCCGAGTGTGCTTCTCGTTTATGGACCAGATAGGCATACCAAAGTATGTATAACTGTACGCGAAGACAATGCAGAGCGTCAGCTGCGTCGACGGTGGCATGCAGGAGTCCAATAAGATGAAGACTTGCCGAATGCATCCACTCTATCAATGATGCATACAATAAAGTAATAGCGATTCGAGTGTACGATGGATGGACCAATAGCATTCATCGGCATGAAGAGATAGCTTAGTATGAGAAATGACCTCAAGGTTTCGGAGGATGTGTAATACGAAAGCCATGCAGGAAAAAACAAACAAACGATAAGTACAGCAGTACTTACAGCGCGCGCGGAGAGACCGGACAGACCAGGATGGAGTTCAGGTGATGATAACGACCAAGTCGAAGCATTGGCTAGTATACCATTTTCGGCGCTATTTTGTGCTCGACCGGCAAGAAGAGTAAAGCCGAGCGTACTGGGTGTATCTAAGGACACGCATACCGGATGCTGAAAATGTGTAACAGAAGTAGACAACAGAGGACAGGCGTCTGAAAAAGGCAGTTGCATGCGGCGGGGCTAGCCCTAACAATTTCATAGCGGGGTCCGCAGATGCCGATGGTACTACCGCACTCATCACTGGCCGGCGTAATAGATATCTGCACACTATAGATAGCTGACCATGTCCGCGTCAACAAAGGATATGACCCGTGTCTACTCGGCCTTGACCAGAGCTTCACTCCGCCCTCGTACATCGCTTTCTCTTCGACCATTGCTATACAGGGTACCTGGTGCTAGCATCAGTCCGAGTTGGAAATTCTACACGACTCACACCAACAACATGTCCGACCTCTTCGTTGACCTGACAGCGCCAAATGGCCGCAAGTACAAGCAGCCAAGAGGTCTCTTCATCAACAATGAGTTTGTCAAGTCAAAGTCTGGTGAGACCATCACGACCATAAACCCTAGGTATGTTAGATCACCCTGCAACACCCTGTCTGCGTCGTGTACGCTAAGCTAAGTTGGTACAGTGATGAGAGCGAGATCACATCCGTCTATGCGGCTGGCCCAGAGGACGTCGATATTGCGGTAGCAGCAGCACGCAAAGCCCTGAACAACCCAGAATGGCGGGACATGGACTCGAATGTCCGAGCCGATCTATTGTTCAAGTTTGCCCAGTTGATTGATGAGCACAGAGAGACTCTGGCGACCATCGAGACATGGGACAATGGCAAGCCCTATTTGGTCTCGCTCAACGAGGACTTGAGCGAAGTTGTCGGCACCATCAAGTACTACGCTGGATATGCCAACAAGATTCATGGCACCGTCATCAACACCTCGCCCGCCAAGCTAGCCTACACTGTCCGGGAGCCAGTCGGTGTCTGTGCACAGATCATCCCGTAAGATACTTTGGTTTGGGGAATTTGACATGAATGTACTGACTCCATCCAGTTGGAACTTTCCCCTGGCTATGGCTGCGTGGAAGCTGGGCCCTGCCCTCT
Organism: Bipolaris bicolor; assembly: GCA_026262445.1. Taxonomy (NCBI): domain Eukaryota; kingdom Fungi; phylum Ascomycota; class Dothideomycetes; order Pleosporales; family Pleosporaceae; genus Bipolaris; species Bipolaris bicolor. The sequence goes on along the minus strand of JAODYD010000033.1, from coordinate 25,243 downwards.
GCACCGGCAACACAATAGTCATGAAAGCTGCTGAGCAGACGCCACTTTCCCTCCTGTATCTTGGATACTTGGTCAAAGAAGCCGGCTTCCCTCCAGGTGTCGTCAACTTCCTCAATGGCTGGGGTAGGACGGCTGGAGCTGCGCTGGCGCAGCATCTTGACGTGGACAAGATTGCCTTTACCGGATCGACAGCAACAGGAAAAGAGATTATGAAGATGGCTTCTATCAACATGAAGAACATTACACTGGAAACCGGAGGAAAGTCGCCCTTGATTGTTTTCGATGACGCAGACTTTGACCAAGCAGTCAAGTGGGCGCACACGGGTATCATGTAGGACATGCGTTTGCTTCTCGATTGCATTTGACTCACTGACAATTTCCAGGTACAACCAAGGCCAGGTGTGCACGTCAACGTCAAGGATACTGGTGCAGGAGGGCATCTACGAAAAGTTTGTCGAGGCGTTCAAGAACTACGTCAAGACGGCTTCAGTTGTTGGAGATCCATTCAAGGACGACACGTTCCAAGGACCGCAGGTGACCAAGGCGCAGTTTGAGCGCGTGCTCTCGTACGTTGAATCGGGCAAATCAGAGGGAGCCACGCTGGTTGCAGGCGGCGAGGCGTACAAGAACGTAGGTGGTAAGGGCTTTTTCGTGGCACCTACTATTTTCAAAGATGTGAAGGACTCGATGAAAATCTACCGCGAGGAAGTGTTTGGTCCGTTTGTGGCCATCAGTTCGTTCAAGGAAGAGGAGGAGGCGATCCGACGTGCAAACGACACTACGTATGGACTGGGAGCAGCGGTGTTTACCGAAAACATTACCAAGGCACACCGTGTAGCACGACGGATTGAAGCAGGCATGGTTTGGATCAATTCCAGCAACGACTCTGATTTGCGTATTCCGTTTGGTGGCGTCAAGCAGAGCGGGATTGGCAGGGAGTGCGGTGAAGCTGGGCTGGAGGCGTACACCAACAAGAAGGTATGTGTGGGATGTATTGCGTGGCGTCATGCACCAGCTAACACGGCTACTAGGCCATCCACGTTAACCTAGGTACCAAACTTTAAAGGCTTCAACGGCGCGACCATGGACGGCAAGCACAGGCACGCAGGCAGTGGGGGCATGGAAATATTTGCAAAGACGAAGGGCGTCCAAGAGTTCCGCCCTTGGCGCCAGGGCTTGGACGGTTGACGGGAGGGCAGGTTTGCAGTAAGTAGAGTAGTAGTAGCTGTAGGGTTGGTGCCATGAATACAAATGTCGGTGTACACCAGACGAGTGAATGCCGGCTTGGTGATTTGTTTTTTGCGACCAGAGCGGTTCGTGTTTGAGGCGCATGGTATGTGCATGGAGAGCAGCCTGATGACCCCTTGGGCTGCCAATGGAAGAGAGAGTCGCGGGTGCAAGGGCAGAGGATGACCTGTGGGAGCAGGCACATGTACATATACATATGTATGTAAGTGTGTATATGTACAGAACACGTGTAGGCTAAGGGTTGTGGCCGGAGGATCCGTTGGTCGGGCTGGGTGGGTGCATGGTCGGCAGCCCGGACAGGCTGCTGACAGTGGGCCCCCATGATGTCGTTGGCGGGGTTGCCAGTTGGGCGAATGTGTTCGGTGGGCGTGCAGCGTGGTTTTCTGCGCAGTCGCCTTGCGCCAATTAGCGGAGGGCGATGAGGCGACGACGAGAGGACTGGACTGGCCTACCACTGTGCCAGCTCGTCCATGGGTGAGGGCTGGGCGGTTGCAAGAGGAGCGATGGGTCACGTTGCGTGCCCAGCGGCTCTCTCTGATGCAAGGGCTTGTAATCCTTGCCCGCAATCTTGGCGACGTCGCCTTGTGGAAGCTGTCGACTGTTTTTCTCCTCTGCCTGCGCTCGCTCTCTCTTTCTCTCCTCTCTTCTTCCTCCACCCGTCTGATCCCGTGCTTGTTGTATCAGTAGAGGCCGCAGTATCCACTCGACGTCCTGCTAGCACCCGCACAGCACCGCAGCGCACCGCAGCACCCTGTCTGTCGCAGCACGCCCGCCCTGTCCAGGTTGCGTAGCACTGCGGCGCCGTCGCGGCAGCCCGGGCTCATACTAGTCAGCGCTCGCCTGCCCGCTAACAGCGCACCCAACGCTGCCATTCAACGACGCGGCAGGGCCTACGCCCACTAGACCTTGCGGCTGACATTGTCGCTGGCTCCCCCCGCCCTGCTAGCCCAGATAGCGGTTCAAGTCATCGTTATCATCGTTGCCCTCGCCCGGCCCCAGCCCCAGCTCGTGAGCACAGCCCAAACAACCCGCCTGTCCACTGCACACCACCGATCTGGCGCGCACGCTGGAAGACGATCGCTCCCCCGTCGCCCAGCCTAGCCTCATCTGCCACAGCTTGTCCAGGCAGATCACGACTGCGCCGACGGAGGCCCGCTTCCTGTCTTTTCTTGCCCGCCTCTACCGACCGCCCTAGCACAGCCTCTGCCTCTTGCCCAACCCAACTCAACCACCACTACCACCACCACCACACATAAACCCGACTGCTGCCTGCGCCCTTGCTTGGTGTCCTCGCTCCCAGCAGACACTGGCACGGAGCTGACGGAGAGAGCGAGCCAGTGAACCAGCCAGCCAGCGAGCAAGGCCATCCCCGGCTTGGTCCTGCACTCCCCTCCCCAGCTCGGCCGCCGTTTCCATCTTTCATGTGAGAAGCATCAACCGACCTCACAAGACCACCATACACACCCCGCCCGTCTCGACACACGCTCGCTTAGGTCACGCCACCTCCACCCACCATGGGCAACCAGCAATCAAGCGGCAAGGACAAGAAAGGCGACAAGGGCGGTGCCGACGGCGTCCCTCTCGGCCGCGAGTACTACCGCTCCTTTGAGAGATCCGACACCAAAGACTCAACTCGCTCGCTGCGTACCTCGTTGCGCAACAAGATCCCCATCACCGGCAAGTCCGACAGTCCACGAAACTCAGTTGCCGGCATTGGCGATACCAACGGCAAGGTGGACAAGTCGGATGCCGCTTCCACAAAGTCCAAAGGCTCGCGAAGAAACTCGCTAGCTTCAGCCCCCGCACCGCCCCCCGCCCCAGCGCCCGCCGATGGCTCGACAGAACCCACAGACAAGCCCGAGTCCGACGCAGACGTGCCCCAAGCACCCCCCTCGCCCGTTCACGGCGCAACCCTTGGAACAGGCCACGAGGGAGTCACAAAGGCCCAGCGAACTGGCGAAGTAGACCACGTCTCTGATGTTCCCCCCACGGGAGCCGCACAACCTTCGGCTTCGGCCCAGCCGGGCGAGTCCATCTTGCAAAAGAAAGACCAGCCCATCCCAAGGCTGCCGGAGCCTCCAGCGCCAACAGATGGCTCGGGCTCGCCCATGGAGATCAGCGCGCTCAAGACAATGGATCTCGACGACATGATTCAGCGACTGCTCGACGCTGCATACGCCGGAAAAGTCACAAAGACGGTCAGCTTGAAGAATGCCGAAATCTTTGCTATTTGCTCAGCTGCTCGAGAGGTATTCCTGAGCCAGCCAGCGTTATTGGAGCTTGCTGCGCCCGTAAAGATTGTGGGCGATATCCACGGACAATACACCGACCTGATTCGAATGTTCGAAATGTGCGGCTTCCCACCAAATTCAAACTACCTTTTCCTCGGCGATTATGTCGACCGCGGCAAGCAGAGCCTGGAAACCATTCTTCTGCTCCTCTGCTACAAGCTCAAGTTCCCCGAAAACTTCTTCCTGTTGCGCGGCAACCACGAGTGCGCCAACGTCACGCGCGTATACGGTTTCTACGACGAATGCAAGAGAAGGTGCAATATCAAGGTTTGGAAGGCGTTTGTCGATACCTTCAATACACTACCTATTGCGGCCATTGTAGCCCAGAAGATTTTCTGTGTACACGGCGGACTGTCACCTAGTCTGTCGCACATGGACGACATTAGACAAATTGCGCGACCTACCGACGTGCCGGACTATGGCCTACTCAACGACCTGTTATGGAGTGATCCGGCCGACATGGAGAACGACTGGGAATCCAATGAACGTGGAGTTAGTTACTGCTTTGGCAAAAAGGTCATTATGGAATTCCTGGCGCGACACGACTTCGATCTGGTTTGCAGGGCTCACATGGTTGTGGAAGACGGTTACGAGTTCTTCACAGACCGCGTGTTGGTCACTGTGTTTTCTGCGCCAAATGTAAGACGCCCGTTGTCTCTTTTCAGCTCGGAATTCAGCTAACACTGTACAGTACTGTGGTGAATTTGACAATTGGGGTGCGGTCATGTCGGTTTCTGGTGAATTACTTTGCAGTTTTGAGCTCCTCAAACCCCTCGACTCAAGTGCGCTAAAGAGCCATATCAAAAAGAGCAGGAACAAGCGCCAAAGCATGCTCAACTCACCAGTACGTATCACAATTGAGCTTCCTGGAACTTTGCAAGATCCCAGGACTATCCATTATATATATAGCAGTACTAACAAGGCCGACAGCCTGCACACTACGCTCCTCAAAGTTACTAATCCTATGCTTGGGTATAGGGTACTTGCGGTACTCCGCCCTCTGAATCTTCACCTTCGACCCTGACAGGAAATATTTTGGTACTACAAAAGCCGGCGTCTTCTGAATTAGCCGATGGTGCCATCATGGCAGACAAACAAGAAAAGCGACATGTTACCAAACAACCACGGTGCGTGCAGAGGAAACCTGAATTGGAACGACTAGGCAGCCAAGACGATGATGCCTCCATGCCTGTCCCCGCGAAAAATGGGGACATCAGATCGAGCACTTGGATAGATACTCAAAGTGAGCCTGCTAACATCACCCAATAGCCCTAGCGCGCCGCTGCTAGTGCAAGGCATGCATTTGCACGGCGCTAAACACCTGGGCGAAGAGCGAAGGAAACGGAAGCTCGAAGAACAGAGAGTACTATGGGAGGCTACGCTTCCTAAATCTCTCCTAGATCATATTGGGGGTTTCGCTACCGGACACCATTTCGACTATGTGCATCCTACAGGCATACGCCGAAGCAGCTGAGCATGGGGTATCTTGCCAATGGTTCTTTCTTCTCTCAGGGTCCCTCCAGATTTTCGTCACTAAGCGGACGCTGGGCTTTCTTTTCTATGCGGAGTTAGGATGGATGATGCAACAATTTACCTCTTCGCTCTATCCTACAAAGGCTTGTTTTTTTTTTCATTTCCTCATCTCCTAATTGTCTTACGCATTGACAGGCGTAGGCGTATATCATACACGTGGGCTTTTATCAGCTTACTTCTCTCTCTCAATTTGACCATGACCTAGTATGGTTTAGAGCATGATGCGTTGATGGCTCTACAGGATGAACGGAAGTAGGACGCAATGTTAAATGTATACCATACGGATGACAGTTGTAGCCCGTTTTTTCTCATTAATACTATCCATACATATCTTATTAAAGACGTAGATGACTTTCTTGACGTGATGCTGTTCTCATGTGGATGTGCTAGCCTGATATGTGATATACTTAGGCCTCGTGCCGAATCTTTGCTCTTCTCTAACTCCAAGTCAAATTGCACATACTAGCTCTTCTTGACGAGACACAGTGGCATCAAGGTAAACACTTGATCAAAATATCTATTTGCTGCCCTCCCGTCTAAGCAACAACTGAATTTCTTCCTTGTCCAAAGTAAAATGCAGTGCCGAAATTTGCTAAAGGGGGAAGAACCACTGCAGTGTACATACTCATCCACTGCTCCATCTAGCTATACCAAAAGCCACAAAGTACAACAGGCTTATCCGTCCAAGAACCAACAATCCACCCCGCCGAACAATCAACCCGGGTAATGAAAACCCAAACAAGATCAATCCCGCATCACACCAAAACACTCGATCCCCGCCGCTGCATACCTTTCCACCTCGCCACCACATTCGCCCGCTCCTCCTCCCCTGCCAGTTCCAAATCCCGCGCACCCTGCCTCAGTCGAATAAGATACAACTCCGTCTGAAGCGGCGTGACTCTGTGTTTGGATAGTGCGCATTCGATGCCTTTGAGGGTGTAGCCGGGTAAGCCCCAGATAGCTGTTTTTTTTTTGTTAGAAATGAGAATTGAGTTACGTAGCTAGATTCTCGATGGGATGAGAAGAAGAAGAAGAAGAAGAAGAAGAAGAACTTACCGGCTGAAGCGTGGCATGCGAAACCGCCAATTCCCCGACCGATGCCTTTGGGGAGGCCCAGGGGACCCTCGAGTTTGGTGCCGAGGTAGGGGTGTTTTACTAGGCCGGTGAAGGCGTCGTAGAGACCTAGTCGGAATTCCTGGTAGAGAGCAGGGTTTTGGTTAGCTATTGTGCTTTTTCTTTACTACGTTTAAAAAAAAGGGGGGGGGACAAAGTACGTACTTTGCCTGCAACGGCTAGGCCGCTGGCTAGACCGACGATTTCGTCGCGGCGTCGGTGCCGCTCGTTGGCTATGGAGTGTGAGGGGAAGTTGCGGAAGCCGTTGGCTACGTTGTAGAAGAGTGCCACGGGTGCTTTTGTGTTTGGTTAGAGCTGTGAAATGCTGAAAAAAAGATGATGAGTATCGAGACGTACCTTTTAGGTATGTCATGGTTACGTCTCCTGCGTAGTGGAGAGTTGCACTGGTTATTTGGTAGGCTCGTCCATGCTCGGCTTCTTGGGCAGCGAGGAGGGCGTGGATTTTTGCTATTTCTTGTGCATCTGGAATTTTTTCAAAGTCGTCTTGCCAGTTATCTTTCAGGGATTTTGTTGCCATCATACTGGCCATGTGAGCTAACCAAATAGGACTTATGGCTTGGTCTTTATGCTCTTCGTCTAGTCCCCCACTTTTCTGTGTATTTGTCGCCCCTGTGAGATCGATACCTTGTAATTTTCGTTTTTTCAGACGGTGGGAAAAGTCTGACGTATTGATTGCAAGGTTGGTAAAGAAGCTGGAGGCTGCAGCTACGGCGCCAATCAATGGTGCTTCTGCTCCTTCGTGGATATCTTTGACCGTTAGCATGCAGTAACGAGAATTGCGAATAAAGTCTTACACCACTGTCTATGGCGGAGCCTATACTAAGTCAGCTTGTGAACACGTCTGAGCCCCAGCAACTAATGAACCACTTACAGTCGTAGATCATTTGGATCTATCAGTTTGTGCTTTGCAAGGACACATGCAGCGAGCCCGCTAAGATGTGCCCCCGATTTCTTATCCCTCCATACTGCTAGGCGTTCCGGACAGACATGGCACCTCATTTCATCTACCCTTAATGCGCTCTCGAAATCCTGGACCGTTTCTGAAGCTCCATCTTCCTCTGCAATACAAGCCGCCATCTTCTTGACAGCAATGTCTACTTCGGGTCTCAGTGCAAACTTGATACTCTCGGCCAAGCCTTCCGGTGTGAGTTGTCTATAGGGAATAGGTTTCGGACCCGCGCCTGCTTTGGCAACCATCTTCCCCCAGAACGGCTGGTCCCCAAAGAACGGTACTATAACCGTGGGTTTTCCAAGTGCTATGCCCGCCGCCGTTGTGCCTGCGCCTCCATGATGAACCACGCAGGAGACGTGTTGGAAAAGCCAGTCCTGTCTGTGTGTGAGTTTTGTATCTAGAAACTCTAGCTTGTAGATTCAATATACTCACGTGAGGGCAATTGCCAATCATGTAGACATTCTCAGGCGCCTTGTCTGCGCCTATACCTCCCCACCCCTTCGAGACAATGGCACGCACTCCAGCTAGCTTGATAGCTTCGAATATGAGATTTGTCAGGTGTACCGGGTCATCTACGACGATAGACCCAAAGCCAATGTAGACTGGCGTAGGGCCTTTTTCGAGAAATGCAGTTAGATTGTCCGGTGGTGAGTAAGATGAGCCAGCTTTCAGAAATGAGAAGCCTGTCACATTGAGATGGTCAGGCCAATCCGATGGCTTAGGAATCAGGGCTTGTGACCAGAGGTAGGAATGGGGGACTTTTAGCCTTCGAAGCAGCTGAAATCCCCAAAGCGGGCTTATCTACATAGCACAAAATGGTTAGTCTGAGCAAAGCTTTACACTGAACAGAATTCTTACGAGATCGAGTTTCAAGGTATGTGTTCTGAATCTATTGATGAGATCCCCTAGTCTGGTGCGGTTAGCAGCCTCTTGTTAAGATTGATATGAATGAGAGCCTACCCTTGCCAGGTCATCAATTCCATGATAGCAAAACTGACGTAGTTTGCTGAAGACTCATCTGCCTCACCATATTCCATCGCGGCTAGTGGATGGTGGAAAGCTTTTGTTGGTGACCATGGCATGGTGAAGACAATATGTAGAGGTATCCCCAGCCTTTCTGCGCAGTGGATATGGCCCATGGACGGTGGGTTGGCAATGATGACATCCGCAATAAACAAGCTCTCGGTCTGTTCCACATCCACTGCAGTGATCTTAGGTCCTAGTCCGTCTCCAGCTTCGATACAGCTACGCCATGTGCCTTCGAGTATCGTTGCCATCTCCTTCCGCCTCTTGCTCACTTCGCCAGCCCTGATGCTTTCCATACCTGGAAGTAAGCCCGGGTTCTTCACCATGTACGCCATGAGAGCTTCTGGGTCACCCCCAATAGAAAAGAACTCGAGGCCATTGCTTTCCTTTGGCATGTGAGTCCCCATGATGCTGTATGAATGAATGCGAGTAGTTCATCTGCTTCACTTACCACGAAATCTTTGAAGGCTGGGTGCGTGCATATTCGTACCCGGTGACAATATGGGGGTGCTTGAAGTAGTTTGGCGATTGGAATAAAAGGTTGCACATCCCCTCTAGAACCGCAAATGTGAATCGCAATGTTGAGTCTTGGCGAGGGAAGATCCGCTTGTTGGCTGCGAGGAATGTAGAGTTGTGGTGTATTGGCTGCGTCTTTCTTGCTCACTGGGTTGCGTTGTTGATTTTTGAACCAGCGCTCAAGGCGCTTCGGAGTGTGATGAAAACGAACGGCAACTTGGCCGAGCCGGTTCACTCTGCCTGAAATATGTGACCTTGGGTCGTGGAAGTGCCAACGTTCCGGGTGACCCGATAAACAGGAAGACATGATTGCGGGAGCATTGGGTAATATAATACTGGTTATACTAGCAATGTCGGAGACGCTGTGCAAGAAGAGTCTCTGGTTCGAGCGCTGTAAGGTGGCGGCAGTTTGTATGACATATAACGTTGGCGCAGGGAATGCATTCAGGTCCTGGTGTCAGCGAAGGTGGAAGCGCCGGATGGCTAACAGCGCCAGGCAGCGAAAAGTGGCGGACGAATACATGCGAACGGTCATGTCGGTTGCGAGTCCAGATCGTGTCAAACATGTCCTATATATCATCTCAGTTCTGGAATCGTTCGACTACTTGATCGATCCTTTCACGTGTAGCACACGTCACAAGTAAGCCCAAATGCGAAAAAAGTGCGTGGCATTGGAGGGTAAGCGTCCTGAGTAGTACAACAGATGACCGCCGCCGCCTAGCATTCTTTCTTGTATCGACAGAAGGTATCTGGTGCTGATCCATATGTTTGCTTGGGCCGGCAAATCGTGGGTGCAGTGTAAAACTCAATTTCATGGTTCGTACACTCTTGATGCAGCCAAAGAATTTACGCTTTCACCAACCGGAGATCAAGAGTTCCGATGTCAGATTTCCCGGTGACGCAGCGGAGCCCCCTCGGCCGAAGATTCATGGCTATCGGAGATACGAGTAACTCTCGTATTGTAGTGCGCAAATGGCATTCCTACAAGCATTTTGCTTGATTTTCTGCCCTTCACGTGCATACTTAGTTGCTAAATGTGAGCGTTGTGACCAGCAAGTAGTTAACAGAGGCTGTCCTTGTACTACGAACCAACACCGGATACCTCGGCAGCACGTGAGGCGATAAGAGCAATCGCCAATGTCGTCACTCTTCTTCATCGAGACTAATACGTAGAATATCACTCACCTCCGATTCGTTCTAAAAGAATCTTCGGGTTCGCGCTTACTCGTTCTGTTCTCAAATTTTCTACTAGGTTGTCAAAGAATCCATGCTTCCGCTGAGACACCGCCAATGGTGCAACACATGAAGAGCACGAGAACAAAACACGGGTTTTATTTGTAAACACACATTAACAGCCGTAGAATCATTAGTTTAATAACCAAACTACACATTACATGTTCCATGAACCTGGCCCTATTGTTATCTGTTTGGATGCAGATGCAACATATTTTAGTTTCCCGATGACAGAGCGCAGGCTCAATACAGACTGCGACTAAGTTTATCCCCACATTTCAGACAATCTTGGTCGTGTTCATCGCCTTTACCCATGGCTTCCAGAACTCTTCGATACCCCGTTCGTAGTTCCATCCCGACCAATCGTAGTTGGTCATACCCCACGTATCGGGGAAACCTTGTATTCCGGATCTGATTCTGTAAGAGCCCGCAATGGCCCACATCATCCAGCTTACGCCGTGCTCGATGGTGTACTCCTTCAAGCAGTTCTGGAGAGTGTTGTTGAAGAGAGTCTCGTCTTGGGCACTGCCAAACTCGCTCAGAATGACTGGTGTCTCACGTACAGCCTTGGGGCAGTCGCCCGTGATGTTACAAGCAGGTGGTGCCTCTATACCTAGTGCGTTGAATCCATTACGATAGAAGTTGGCTTTCACAATATCGCATGTGCCGGTATCGATATCCTCGCTCATGCTGTAGAGATGAAGTTCCCAGACGAGTTTGTCGGCCCATGGGTGGTCGTCGAGATTGAAGTAAACCGGTTCACGCCTAGCAGCGTCACGAATAGCCGTGCACTTGTAGCATGGTGCGGTAAGGATGTTCTTCCCACTAGTCAAAGCCGAGAGGTCCTGGCCATATTGCATACCTCCCCAGAGGATAAGAAGGTCTGGGTTGGCTTCGTGGATTGCATCAGCACCAGCTGTCATGTTGCCAACCAATGTATCCCAGTTGTAGTACAGGTCGGTGACATTCCATGATTCGCGAAGCTCATTGCGAAGAGACATGCTGACAATGTTGGGATGTGCTTTTGCCCAGTTTGCAACGTAGGAAAGGCCACGACGCCAATGGGTGGCGTTGAAGTGCAAATCATCAAACCAGGCAGTGCCGTCAATGTGCGAGCAGCACCACTGCGCCTTGCCAGTGTGCACATCCGGGCTGATGAAGATGCCTTTGGTAGCAGCAATGCGTGCAATATCACTCCAGATCTCGAAACGAGTGGTCTGTGCCGTCCACCCAGGGTTCTTGGCGATGATTTCCTTGGTGACTTTGGTGCCATTGACGTACCCCAGGGCGTTTACGAGGCCAACTTCCAAGGGCACATCCTCGCCGTTTCGATCATAGACCTGATCAATCATCTCGATGGCATAGCCCATGCGGATGTAATTGAATCCGACGCCCGCAATGTCTGAGAGGATCTCATCGGCGGACGCCCATTCGAGACCTTCTGGAATCATGGTCTCGCCTATGGGCACAGTGAGCACATTTTTGGTCGGTATCGACAACAGAGAGCTAGTACATACCGCTCATAGGCCAATTGACGCCTGCCCATGATACTGTCTGACCATTGCGGTCGACAATGTCTCGTCCACGAGTACTATACGGGCCATTGAACGAAGGCGATGAGCCGTTGGTAGCCTGTCTTCGTGCGTTATACTGAAAAGTAGCCGCACTCGGAACTTCTGGCAAGTAGCCCGCCGAGACGATAGTGCCGGCGAGGACTGAGGTAAGAAGTAGACGTGGTCCCAACATGGCCTCGAAATGAAGCGCCCAGTGGTCTTCTGGATGCCATTCAAGATCATGGGTACATGTCAGCTTTTATAAGCTTCTCGGTATACATGATGGATCTGGCTAGCTGCGAAGAGCTCCATCGTGCATCGGCAGGCTTGCTGGATACATGCAATTCGGATGCTGATCTTCCTTGCTTCAGGCCCGGTTGACGGAGAAAAGATGGCCGAGCAAGGATGTCCTCCGCATTGCGGGGGAAAATACGACGAGCTAGTGCTTGGCGAACGATGCTACATGTATTTTCAACCGGCATTGTATACCGCGGGTCGGAAGCCTTACGCGATTGGGGCCATGGCCTTGCTGCTGGCTCGGTTCATGTGTGGTGGATACGGGTAAGTATGTGCGTTGGATGAGATGAGAGTAGTCACGTGCCGCGTGGTTCTAGCGCGTTTTCCACTGCTCCACCGCCACCCGGCTCAGGGCAGCGTGGATATCATCCTGTCAATTGCAACACACGCAGCAACTGGCCATGGACGCATTGCTGCATGGTCTAAACGATGCGCAGAAGAGCGCAGTCACCAGCCCTGCGAATGTCGTGCAGGTGCTTGCTCCTCCAGGCTCGGGCAAGACGAAGACACTCACTGCGCGTGTCGCGTACCACATTAACCACGAACGACTACAACCATGGAACATCATCGTATGTACTTTCACCATCAAGGCCGCCCGGGAGATGAAGGAGAGGATCCGGGGCTTCGTTGGCGACAAACTGGAGGCCAAGCTGATATTGGGCACCTTCCACTCAGTTGCCCGTCGCTTTCTGTTCCGCTATGGCCAAGAGATTGGAATTGACAAGAACTTTGGCATTGCCGATACTAGTGACAGTTCCGCTATCCTCAAACGCATCGTCACGCGTTATCAATATACCATAGAGCCTGGCCATGCCCGTTCGAGGATTTCCAAGCTCAAGGCCCAGGGCGTTACAGCAGATGCTTTTGCCGCGACTGCCAAAAATGCAAACGACAACGAATTTGCCATGATCTACTCGTCTTATCAGGAGCACCTGGCCGCATCTAACTTGCTCGACTACGACGATCTCTTAATACGCTGTGTCGATCTGTTAAAGAAGTCGCCTTCATGCGTTTCAACGATACAGGCTGTGCTTATTGATGAATACCAGGATACCAACAACATCCAGTATGAGTTAATGAGCTTGTTGGCTCAAAAGACTCGGCGCATCACAATCGTCGGCGATCCAGATCAGAGTATTTACAGCTTTCGATCTGCTGAAATCAAGAACCTGCTCCGGATGCGCACTGATTATCCAGAATCTGTTGTCATTAATCTGGAGAACAACTACCGCTCATCTGGCTACATTTTGAATTCGGCCATGGCTGTGATTGAGCAGGACGAGAGCCGACCACAGAAATCACTAATTGCCACACATGGCGCTGGCGAACAGCCCACTCTTCGCCATCTAGTATCGGCCAATGTCGAAGCGAAGTGGATCGTCGAAGAGATATGCAGAACGAGAACACTTAGTGCTGGGCTTCTGGATTTTGGCGACTATGCCATATTAGTCCGCTCATCCCCACTCACCCTCCAGATAGAACGAGCACTTGGACAGGCTGGGGTTCCCTATCGTATGGTGGCTGGTACCAAATTCTTTGATCGAGCCGAAATCAAGATACTACTGGATTACTTGCGCGTTGTCAGTCAACCAGAGCATAATGATGCAGTAGCGCGCATCATCAATGTACCTTCTCGGAAAGTTGGCGATGTCACCGTCAAAGCGCTGCTGGAAGAAGCAGAGATGAGCAAGATTACCCTTTGGAAGCTCGTTCTCGACATTGCTCAAGGAAAGCGAAGACCAAAAAGCAAAGTGTCTACACAAGCACAAAAGGGCATTGAGCAGTTTGTCAACGTTATTTTGAGTTCTCGGGAAAAGCTTATTCCTGCCAAAGATGACGTGTGCGACCTCTTCGGGCTCATAACTCACATCTCGAACAAGATATCGTTCCTGTCATATCTCAAGCAGACCCACAAGGAAAACTGGCAAGACCGATGGGCGAATGTCGAGGAGCTCGTCAATCAGGCGACACAAATGGCCACAGCCGTTGCCAACGGAGAAGAGATATCAGACGATGCATTGCCTGTAGCAGAAGGCATAGAACAGCGACCCGACAGCGCCGCCGATATCCTTTCGAAATTCCTCGCCAATGTCACGTTGTCGAGCGCAGCGGATCAAGAGGGCACAGAGCAAAACCAGGTTACCATTTCCACTATTCATGCAGCGAAAGGTTTAGAGTGGCCTGTAGTCTTCATGCCTGCCATATACGATGGTTCCATTCCTCACTCGCGAGCAGACGACCAAGACGAGGAACGGAGGCTGCTGTATGTTGGTATGACGCGCGCCCAAGCGTTGCTCTACCTCAGTTGCCCTGTAAAGCAATCAGGACAGGAGCAAACAACTCTTTCACGATTTATTTCGGACCGTAAAGTGCAGAAGTTTTTCAGCGAGCGAGGACCAGATTTGGCGTTTAAACGGAGTATTATCACCGACCTAGCACGAATTCTGCGAAGGGACTGCCCTTCGACCACAGATCTCGACCGTGCTCGTGATTCAATAGAGCGACCAGAAGATGACAAATACCCAGCGACGCGAGACGAGATTGATGGCAATGACCCAACTTGGGGTGCGCCGTGGGACGAGAAGCGCACAAGTTCCAAGCCAGGTAGCGGCGGGTCAGATCAAGCCCTGAAGCGACGGAGGATCGATGGCCTGGGCTTCTACTCGAGAGAAAGCGTATCAGTCACGATGAACCGCACATCTAGCTACTCCACCTCCATGACCACAATGCAGAGCATGAATGCAGGATTCACAAGCGCCCGAGATCTGGGCGACCTGCAAGCGATGCAAAAAGAGGCAGAGCGTATCCGTACATTAGCCAGTACTCAAGGCACACAGAGCAGCAAGGCAGAACCCAAGGCAGTCAGGGCAAAACCTGCCAAACCACGTGCAGTAGGCCAAGGTGCCATCACATCATTCTTCAAACGATCAAACAGCGCAATGTCCGAGCAGTCAGAACACGAATCATCCACAGCAGTCCCATGCCTACAACGCTCGCAATCATGCTTAACAAGCAACGCGCCACTACACGACATTTCCAACGTACAGACTTCGACGCCACGTCCCTTTCGACCACTATCAATACCAGAGCACAAAGTAACAAGCCAACGTATTCTCAACAAACCGAGGAAGACTGAGCCTGAGGGTGAGACACAGAACACACGATATGTACTCCTATCGAGCTCGCCCATAAAACCTGATCCGGTGGACCTAGATCAAAATGCGGAAACAATGGATGAGCCACAGAGTCCTATCAAGAAGACGACGGTCTTTGGTTCAGGATCAGGCTTTCGGTCAGCATCGACATTACACACGACGTCAATAAGCCAGGTACAAAATGGAGCGGCGCAGAGGAGAACATTGGGTGCCAGAAGGACCATGCAACCGTGGAGCGTAAAGCACAGTTCCATGCCTAAGCCGCGCCCTTCATGAAAAGTATGTGTATTCTGGAATTATCCGGGCAGTATGGGAGTAGGTATATTTCATTACTCGGCGTTATAGATTTTGAGGGGATACGGTCAAGTACATATACGCATCGCACCGCAACGAGACATTGCTGTCTCTACTTGTCTTCCTTACGTATCATTCATATCTAGCACTCGGCTAGCAGTCGAGATTTCATCTATAGCACGGCAAAAGCACTGCAGTAAGACACGCTGCTGTCCTGGATGTCCTCAACAAGACTGCTCCTTTCATACCGCAGGAAGCTGAATATGCCCTTTCCTTCTTCGAGCGCTTCAGCACTTTCTACAGCAGCCATGAACAAACCGATAGGATGTCTTCCACACACAGTGTTGCCCGTTTTCCTAAGCTGGTCAAGGAACTTTCTGTGCGAGCCAGTCTCGATGGCATCCATGCTCTCGTGATCGACGGCAGCAATGCTCTCATGTATAGGGTAGTCACTTGGTACCCGCGAGGCTGATTTCAGCTGAGTTGCAGCTGCGCCATTGGGGGGCTGATAGTATGTGTAGCGAAAGCGCGAACCCCAGTGACAGAAGTCGGACGAAATAACGAAGATGTTTGTGGGATCAGCAAGATAAGGAGCAAGAAGGGAACCGTACCGAGCCTCTGCAGCAGCATCGGTGTTGCCAACCATGATGGGGACCAGAGGGACCGAGGACGGGTCGCTTTGAAAGTCCTTGTTCTTAAGCGACAGCATTTTGTAGATGTAGGGCAGGTGCATTTCCAGACTGTGCTCGTCTTCGTCCGTTCTCTTTGACATGATCTCCAGATCCCATTCCTGCTGAATCGTCTGGACGAGGGTTGTGTCTACGATTAAGTCACCCAGCGGGGTGTGGTACTTGTCGCAGCCCGTGGTCGCAGCGCCGGTTAGGTAGTAGTGATGTGAGGGCCCGAGCAGAAAGACGCGTTTTCTACGAGCAATCAGCGCAGATGGTCGACGCAAAGGTCATGTCTTGGTAACGCACGCATTGGCCCAGTCGGCGCTCTTGTAGGCCCATGCAGCGGCAGGCCCAGAGTATGAGTATCCGGCGTGCCTGCATGTTCATGAGCCCTGGCTTGCTAATTGTAGCTATTGGACGGTGCGTACGGAGCGATGATGGCCCGGGCATTGGGCGTTGGTGTCGAGACTTGGCCCTTTTGCGACGAGGCCGAGCCGATAGGTGTCGTCGAAGCAGGCACTGCTCCGAGCCAGCCGTCGAGCTGCTGTGAGAGGAGCTGGCCATTATCTGTATACCAGGAGCCGGCGTGGGAGGCTTTGCGAGTAACCATGGTTGTTTGTAGGAGGATGCGCTCGGTGAGAGGCTGCGGTTGTTGTTATGGTGGTAGTGGTGGGGTAATGGTGGTGATGAGCAGCGATGCGGGGCATGGGTTGGAATATTGAGAGTTGATGACCATCGACGTAATGCCATTTCCCTTCGACCCCCACCACCAAGAAAATGCAAGTGAACCCGTTTTTTTACCTCTTCATTACTTCTCTCATGAATTAGTATCATTATATACTACGAAGCCGAAGCAATAAGCATGTTGGAATAGTTGCACCGGGCAATTAATACAGTTCCTATTTGGGACGCGACGCGCTCGCGACACGCCAGTCGCGTTCCCCGGCCAGCACCTTGCATCATCGTCATTATTATTATCACCATCCCCAACATCAACATCAACATCGGCCTTCTGCAAGTTGCTTATTCACGCGAATATATAGCCGCCAAGTTCCCTCGAAGATCAGTCTTATTCATTTCACCCTTGTCGAACAGTACCCCCACAGCCATGGGCTGCAAGCGCAAGCACTCATCCGACGACTCGTCGCTCTCCATTTCCAGCTTCGGCGCTGTTTCCCCAAAGACCTTGGATGGCTCGATGGATTTAGATGCCTACCCGCGATCTAATGGCTGGGACTTCATAAGTGCGGGTCGAGTCAAGAACAGCGACTGGGGCAACCGAACATGCAAAAGAGTGCGCGACAACCGACCAGATGAGCGCGCAATACACGGTATGTTGCCATCCATTTATTTCTGTATATCCAAACTTTACTAACTGTCGCCATCCAGAAAATACTTTAAACAAACTCTTTTCTGCGCAGCGCAACCATCGCGATATCACAGCCCCAACATCCCACTCCCTATCGAGTCAGCAGTCTACCTTGGCCATTTTAAAACCGCAAAAGTCGACATTACACTCCTTCTGGAAAGAACTGCCTGCACCACCTGTCCAACCCCTTTTCTCGATGCCTGGGCAAGTTGCTCAGAGTTCCTCACCGCTGGCTCGGTGTGACGACTGCGATGCACCACTGCAAAGCGAACATGATAGTATGGATATCGACATGGATGCAGACCTGGAGGGATCTGTTGAGGGTAGTTCATTTGCGTGCAATGACTGTGGGAGAAACGTTTGTGGTACATGTGCAGTTGTCTCAGCCACACGACATTGCTTAC
Organism: Bipolaris bicolor; assembly: GCA_026262445.1. Classification (NCBI taxonomy): domain Eukaryota; kingdom Fungi; phylum Ascomycota; class Dothideomycetes; order Pleosporales; family Pleosporaceae; genus Bipolaris; species Bipolaris bicolor. The sequence continues at coordinate 7,567 of JAODYD010000033.1, read as the reverse complement.
AGTGCGCAACCACGGGAAACCATTCACGGCCATAAAGATGAGAGTATTTTTTTTCTTTAGGTTAATCTGTTCGCAGTAACATATGTATTATTAGCATCGTTGTATATGAGAGATTTGGCAGCAGAATATATCCAGCGAGCTTATGCAGCAGGGCGTACAGGGGTTCTTGTCAAGTAGCATGGGACAAATTAACCTTTCGTTTGCATAATTAACTCAGAGTCGCTAGTGAGGGGCACCATGGCTAAGCAATGTGACTGTAGGAGTTGGTATGAGCTCGTTGTTTCATAAAGGCCACGGACGCGGCAGTTGGATGTCGGTAGGTAGGAGGGGGACAGCCGAGTGTTGCAGTTTTCAAATCAAAGTAACAATTTATACCAATTTTTCTGTAGGGAGAAATTATTGTGTTGATACACTACCATTGTAGTCAATGGATTCTATGAAGATGTGTGTTCTAAGATAATGCTGTACATATAACGCTGGACAAATGGTAAAAAAATCAAAAAGGGGCAACCTGAAGCGAACAGACACTACCTCTGTTCTACCTCACCGGTTGGCAGATCATCTTTTCCTTTCTTGTCTCCCCTTGCTACCTTCCTCTTCTCCTGCTGCCACAAGCTCCATGTGCACCACTCACCCCAGACCTGCGCAGCCGTAAAGATGCAGTGCAGAATGGGAATCAGTATCTTCATAGTGATTGTCCACTTGTTGAACAGAGCACCATACAATCCAAGTATGGTTCCTGTCTCAGCCAAGGTTCCAATGGACGAGCACCAGAAAGCCACAGAAAAGGAGCGAAGTAGTTTCTCAGATGTAACTTCGGGGTCGCGGTAGATGATCATGGTGACGTGAGGAGGTACCTCGACACTCAGGTCAAAGAACCCTGCATATTGTTAGTCCATGGTAAACGTGTTAAAATGCGCATCACGTACCCCAGAACAAAGCCAGGACAGCTTCCAAAGCTGCATCTGGTTGACGGTTGGTCTTCCCGCTCCAGTACAGCGTCAATTGGCCCATGACAAGCACACCAACATGGTGGGCAACAGCGACATAACTGATACCCTCGCGGTACGCCAGCTCATGCCCGTACATGACCGAGACGATCATGATCGCGAGATACAGCGCATCGCCCATGGTGAAGACACCGTCTCGTCGCTTGTGTCCCATGCCAGAACCAAACATGGGCGTGTGGAAGTCGCCTTTGCCGAGGACGACGGCAAAAAAAGGGTAAATGGCGAAAGCCACAACGAAGATCTTGGCAGCAATGGACAGATGGTGGTTCACGAAACCACGTTTCTGGCGCGCGTTGAGTGTCGGCCATACGCGCTTGTAGATGAGCCCCCTGTCGAGGGCGTTTTCGAGGACGTATTGTCGACAAACGAAGAAGATTGCGAGAAGCTAAAGTCAAGATATTAGTGAAAAGGTGTTCGATAAGAGTTCAATACAATGACTGATAGGTCACTTACGATGGCGAAGACGAGGCCAGAGTGCTTGATCATTGGAGATATGGGCACGTTTTGGATGTTGGCGAATCCAGGAAGAGAGCCAGTGTGTCGCCTTTTGTCATCCAGTGAATTCTCCATGGTGTATGGAGAAAGGTATCCAAGATGCTGCTATGAAGAAGAAGAGAAGGCAAGACAGGAGTTGGGACTGCAGAGTTAAAAGAGAGCGTCAAACTGAAATAAGTGTGAATTGGTGAGGCTACTGGACCTTAATTATATAGCCTTGCGCGTACAAGAAATACCCCATAAAACACTTCGGTACCGACTAGGGTGTGTTGTCTTCCGGCTGCTAGCCCTAGTTGGGCGGTTATCTGAACTTTGGTTATAAAATGGAATCTGAAAACGGGGAGAGAACAGGCCCTTAGTCGTGGCCTCAGACACTCTCCCATAAACAATAGCGTCCTGCTTTACGAAACGCATATGCCGACTGCGCCCCCCCGTTGCAACCGTCAGGCCGCATTATCCAAGATGCTTGAAGCACCGACGCCACAAACACATGTTCACCCCTGCTATTTCTCGTACACATTTGCCTAAATACCCTGAAAAATGTAGTGCAGTGGCTCGTACCATTGAAAGGAGTGGAGTTGCTTGACGTGCTGCTGACATTAACAACGTATGCAGCCACAAATGGCGCAGTCGCCGGCGCCGCGTGATTGGCCGGCGCCGGGATATTGAGACCGCGCAAGCCACACGCTGGTTGCGCATATGGGCCTGTGCGGTTTGACGAAAACACCCCCATCGACGCATTGGTGAAGCTTAACGTAGACAAGATTTGTTCAAAACAGCTTATTTGTTTGCAAATAGGGAGGGCTGTGCGCCTATCTGTGTCAGAATCTATCGTTTTTTCTTCTCGAAAAGTTGCAATGATCAACCCGCTTTCTTGCTCACAGACGTTGTGATGGGAGGTCTCTACCATCGTGGGGGTTGTAAGTACTTGGCTAGCCTTGCAGCTAGTAGCCGCGTGCACCAGGGGGTGGATATGGCGTATAACTCGGTTTTTTTTTACCAAGCGGCCTACTAGTTCCCCAATTTCACAGGCGCCGGAGTTGGCTCGTCGGAAAACCCCTAACAGACAACAAGCGCGGTGTCGTATAAGCGGTGCTTTTACGGGACTTGACTACTTTGGGACATGAGTTTACGCGGCCTTTTGGCACTATACGCGGTATGGCTCCGTGACCTATCAAATGGTCGCAGAATGGTTTGAACTATACTTTGTTTGAGGAGGGGGAACAAGGCGTTTTTGAACGGTGCCAAGGTGCCTTGTCAGGCATCCGACCACGTTGGTCACTTGGCTGGACCTATTATTTACAACTGACGCGACGCTCTGCATGTACAACACTATCAAGCCGCTTGGTGACTCTCTTATATCTTGGGAACAACGTAATTTTGCTCTAGAAATGGTGCGATTTTCAACGATGCGCCTTACCTAGCGGCCTACGCAGCCTTATCCACCTGCGTTTACAGCAACAACAACAACACATGACCCGGCTGACGAAAATCGTTATCTCGGCGTGTGCAGACTGGGAGGCGGCCTGTTGTGCTTTTCAGAGAGATAATCAGCTGCTGCGCTAGACGCCAACTAAAATATTGGCCCGTGACCGTGATACTCATTACATAAAGGCTTATTTTTACGAGAGAACACAGATATACGCAGAAAGCTCTTAGTTATATTTCCTATGACACTAGTTAATTACCAGAGTTAATAGCCGAAAAGTCTAGTGTCTGTTTTGACAAATCTCACAAGGCGTCGCAGTACTTGTGGTCAAGATGAGCACACCGAGTTAGAATGGATCTATTGACCTTCCAAGAATGAAGTACTTGATCAACGGGTTCAGATAAATGGTATCGACATCACAGTCTGTGCGAAACTTTGACAAAACAACATGGGTGAAATAGGGAGTGTCTGGTGATAGGCCGTAGCAAGATCGGCAAAGAACTCGGGTGCAGTTGAGCAAGAGTACAAGATGTGATAAATCGACCCGAGGTCCAAGCCAAAGGTGAACTGCAAGCAGATAATTTTGGCAGCTTCTAGTATTTGCCTCGCCCGGCGCTTAGCTCAGCGCTGGTCCTACTGTTCGAAGCCCGCCGCACCTGTGTTTGATTCTGTACTTTCTTCCCCACAACAACTGATCAATTCGCAGCCGAACAAGTTTCCCCAAGATTATCTAGCGTTCCTACGCCACTTTCGGCTCCAGTCGGGCGGAAGTAGCCGCTTGGAACGGTACAAAGCAGCCCACTTATTTAAGGCTTAGACAGCCGCCTGGAGTCTTACCCGCCACCAGTCTGCTAAGGTAGCGCTGAGAGAAAGGAGCGTGTCAAGAACGAGCCAAGCAGTGGAGCAGGGAACCCCTGGGGAATGGCGTATACACCAAAAGCCATTAACCAGAACCTACACGTAGGGCCGTACAGCCATGGGTATGGTAGTACACAAAGTCATGAGAAACATGGACTGATTTCTGCCATTTTATTTATAGCCACTACCTCACTATTTTATAGTTCTACAAAAACTTCGAACCTGCTCGTCCGATGGCGCTCTGCACTTTGTCCTTTGCGCGTTCTACTACTAAGCGTTTCCGATCTATCCGGAGCGGACGAACACTGAGTGATATCAGCATCAAAACAATTGACAACAAAATTTCCAAAGATTATGGAAAACGAAAAAAAAAAAAACAGGAAATTGTAGAAAGCAAAGTTATGATAGAAATTGCTGTGTGTGTGCAATGTCACAACACAATCTGCGTTGCGGAAATGTTTACCACCATACTACCCATAATCCCAAGCGAAGAATCAATCAGAATCCCCATCTTACCCCAAAAAATTTTCCCCAACCCCTTCCATGAAAAACAACGAAACAGGCTGTATAAAGACACCCCCAAAAAAAAACCTCCCTTACAAAGCACTCTTTCTTTCTCTCTCTCTCTCTCTCTCTCTCTCTCTCCAGCAAACCCACCTCCGCAAATCTTCTACACCCCCCACTCCACCACTTTCCCCAAATAAATAGACATAATAAACACCCACATCGCAAAAGTCCATGCCCTTTTTCTTCCTACACAAATTCAAGCTACGTGAATAACATCCCGAAGCAGTCGCCTTCAGTAACCCGCATCCCGCACTGCCTTTGCGCGAATTCAAGATTCTTCCAACATGCAAGTTCAGCCGGAGGGAGGGGGGCCTGATGGAGAATGTATAGAATACGCTGTGTACGAGATCGAGGATGGGGTGGAGTGTAGCAAAGGGATATGTTATCAGAACGTTGGATGTATCATTGAGAATGAAGTCGTAGCGTGTAGGATTCGAGCAAAGATGTTGTATATTTTTTTTTTTTTTTTAGTTAGCATAGAAGAAGGGTATGGACTAGATAGTAATAACAGGCAGAGATGACTTTTTCCCCTTACATAGACCCAAGTCCTTGTGTAACTAAATAGTTTTTCGTGGTAAGCCATACGAACACACAACTCAAAGGCCATCATAGAAGACCAGACCACAAGATACAGGTAAAATGCCAGATACACACATTCCAATTATATCTACTACCATACTACATACCGCGCTTGATCAATATGCCCCCCCCCATCTATTAGAGTACAAAGAAAATCGTAACATCGTTACCAGAGTCAATGATATCTGAGCCAAAAAAAACTATAAGCTAATAGAGCAAAAACACATGAGGCAGAAGCATTGCACTAATACTTCTTAGCCTCAGCAGCAGCAGCAGCAGCAGTGCTCGCGTCATCGCCGACTACAACAATAGCCGGAGCAGCTGCCTCCTCGACATCTCTCTCTTCTTTAACCTCCTTCTTGCGACGGAAGGTAAATACCTTCTTAACCTTGCTAGCGGCAGTGCAGCACCAGCGGTACACAACAACGACAGGCTTGCCGACAATGCGCGCGATGACGGCGAACCACTCATCGGGGAAGTAGCGGATGATGACAGCCCAGGGAATACATACAAAGCCGACGACGATACTGATGGCCCACTGAGTTCCATCGATACCACCGGGCTTGATCTGGAAGGCGCGGCCACCGACGAAGATGATGAGGATTTGGAGGCCGATGATCATGACGACGATGCTGATGAAGAACCAGTTGCTGAGGATACCCTCGAGCACGTTGAGCTTGTTGTCGAGACGACGGTTGTTGAAGATGTTGAAGATTTGCATCCAGACGAAGCAGTTGAAAATGAGCGTGTCGAGCTCGAGCTGCATGTTGGGGTCGGAAAGGTCGTAGCCGAGAATGTCGCCTCCGGCAAAGTAGAGCACGAAGATGACGGTGATCTTGTAGATATTCTGACCCATGATTTGCTTCCACATGGTGGTTGTGATGAGAGGACCTCTGCCTTGGGGTGGGCGGTCGAGAATCTTTTCGGTCGGAGGGTCGGTGGCGAGGGCAAGGGCTGCGAAGGTATCCATGATGAGGTTGACCCAGAGGAGCTGTACGGCCCTGAGCACAGGCTTCATTTCGTCGTCGTATATGGCTGTAACGAATGCGAGTACGACTGCGGTGATGTTGACAGTGATTTGGAACTGTTTTCATTAGTGTTGTGAACTAGAGAGAAATGAGTGAAGTACGACTTACCTGAAGGAACTTTTGCACCGCATCGTTGACAGCACGACCCCACATGAGAGCTGTGATGATAGATGTGAAGTTGTCATCCATGAGAATGATCGAGGACGCCTCCTTAGCAACCTCTGTACCAGAGTTCATCGAGAAACCAATGTTGGCGGCCTTGAGCGCAGGGGCGTCATTTGTACCATCTCCAGTAACGGCGACGATCTCACCAAGAGTCTTGAGACGTTGAACGAGGATACGCTTGTCTTCGGGAGAAGAACGAGCCAACACTTGGAGTCGGGGCAAGATCTCATCCAGTTGTTCTTCGGTAAGACGACGGAAGTCGGGACCTTCCATTACCAAACCGCCCTCGGTATAGATGAGACATTCCGTTGCAATAGCTTTAGCCGTCGTCATATTGTCACCAGTAACCATGCGAACAGTAACACCGGCCTTTTGTGCCTTGCGAACAGCATCAGGAACACCAGGGCGAATGGGATCCTGAATACCGACAACACCAAAGAAGATGAGATCGCGCAGCAGGGAAGCGAAAGAAACACTGCCACCTTCGGTCATCTCAGCGCTGGCTGGGGGCCATTGTTCAAAGTCGCGGTATACAAGTCCAATAGTCCTGAGCGATCTGCTAGCATACTCGTTGATGGTATCAAGGAGGTTCTGGCGTTCGCTGTCTGTCAGGGGTTGAGTCTCGAGGGTAGCAAAGTCGGCAGAGGAAGAAGAGAAACTGAGAAGAATCTCAGATGCTCCCTTGACAACAAGGCGGTAGTTTCCATTCTGAAGCTTGAGAACAGCACCCATGCACTTCTTTGCTGAATCGAAGGGGAACATGTGCATGACTTGTTGGTTGTCGCGAGTCTCTGCCAGGGAAACGAGGCCAAAGTGGTCCTTGGCGAACTGAAGCAGGGCAGTCTCTGTCTTGGATCCAACAAAGCATGGCTTTCCGTCTTCTTGTCCTTCAAAGGCCGTTGAGTTGATAGCAACAGACTGTGTGATGAGATCCTTTGCAACTGGTGTAACCTTTGATGCCCATGCCGAAATGGGTTCGTCCTTCTCCGAGACAGTATCAGCATGCACGAATCTTGTGTTGCCAAAGGTACCAGCGACGACAGTCATCCTGTTTGTCGTCTACATGAAATGTTAGGATCTTGTTCAATGTATATGATACAGAATACTTACCAAGGTACCAGTCTTGTCAGAGCAGATGGCGGTGGCATTGCCCATGGTCTCACAGGCTCGTAGAATTCTTACAAGGTTATTCTCCTTCAACATCTTGGTCGTGGCAAACGCCAGGGCCAGCGTGACAGCAAGAGGAAGTCCTTCAGGAACGGCTACGACGATGATTGTTACAGCAACGATGAGGATGTTCATAAAAGCGGAGCCTTTAGCCGCAGCATCTCGGGTATCGCCATCCAATCCACCTACGAAGCGGAACAGCAGAACGAAGAAGAGAATACCAGCGGCAGTAGTTCCGAGTTTGGCAATGGCCATAGCGAGGCCGCCCA